>PVKV010015715.1:0-53004 GCA_004027835.1 Alouatta palliata
GGGGAAAAAGGGGAGGGACAGCAGGGGGTGGGGAGTTGGGGAGGGATAGCATGGGGAGAAATACCAGATATAGGTGATGGGGAGGAAGGCAGCAAATCACACTGCCATGTGTGTTCCTATGTAACAATCTTGCATGTTCTTCACATGTACCCCCAAACCTAAAATGCAATAAAAAGTATATATAAAAAAAAAAGAAAAATAATCATATTTTTTGTCATTCATAGAATAGTATTAATCAGACCTTTCACTGTGCTTGTAATAGACCATTTTATACTTCATCATTAGTACACACTGCATTTATAAATGTGAAGCCCTAAATTATACAAGATCAACGCAGTAAATGTTTGCATTCTTCCTAGAGCCCAGCATGAGAGCATCTCTTTGAAGTTTCATCTTCTTCTGAAATGATATTGTGATATTTCTAATATTCACTGGTCCAACCTACACTAGAGGAGAATAAAATTTTCTTATTTTCTCTTAGATTTTTGTATTATCTTAGTTTTATTCCTATTGTAATAATTTGTGTCTTCTTTCTTTTTTGTTGATCCATTGCCTTACTTCTTTTCAAAGAATCAGTATTTTATTTTATTGTTTTCTGTCGTCCTTCTCTTTTATGTTGACATGTGCTCTTATCTTTATTTTTTTTTCTTTTACTTACTTTTAGTTTAATTTGCTCTTCTTTGTACAACCTATTTGTATATACATCCCATAAGATAGATTCAAAATAAACTGCAAAAATTGACAGCCCGATAAAAAAACAGGCAAATCCACAATTTTACTTGGGATTTCAGTACTGCCATCTCATTAATAAATGAAATAAGTGGACAGAACATCAGTAAAGAAGAAGAAGACTTCAACACTATCAACCAAACTGATCTAATTAACATATACTATATATTCCATACAACCCCAAAACAAAAATTCTGTTAAGTGCTCATACAACAGTCACCAAAAGAGACTATATACTGGGCATTAAAAAAAAAATCTCAATCAAAATACAAAGACTGCATTCACAAATAATATGTTCTTAGGCCACAGGCAATTACGTTAGAACTCAATAAACACTGAGATTTGGAAAATATTCAAATATTATGAATTTATACAACATAGTTCTACCTATTTGTAGTAGTCCACTAAGGCTGTTATAGACTGAGGTGGTGGGGGCTTAACCAATATAAATGTATTTTCTCACAGTTCTAGAGACTAGAACCCAAGATCAAGTTACTGACAGAGCTGGTTTCCGGTAAGGACTTCTCCTGGTTTGCAGGTGGCTGTCCTCTCATTATGTCCTCGCAGGAACCTCCTTCTACACATTGCACTTCTAGTGTTTCTTTCTCTTATGAGGATACTAGTCCTATTTAGATTAGAGTCTCATTCTTACAACTTAATTTAACTTTAATTACTTCTTTAAAAGCATTATCTCCAAATACAGTCATCTTGGTGATTATAGCTTCAATATACAAATTTGGGGAGGCATAATTCAGTCTACAATACCATTGTGCTTTTAATTTTGAAAATTTTGAGTATATTGATCATAGTTTAAAAAGCTCATACCTCTTAACATTTTCTTCCATATAACTTCTTGTAATTTTTTGGTCTGATTTTTCTTTGAATTTTGAAACACATTTTCTGACTTCTTGGCATGCCAGGTGATTTTTGATAGAGGACCACTGTAAGGTAGAATATATGTATTTTGATTTCTATGTTTAAAAGAGTGCTCTCCTTTGTTCTAACAAATTTTAACTTTCAGTATCAACTTTGCTGTCTTTTTAACTGATTGCCAGTGCTGTAATTTATTGTAAAGTAGCCTTAAATCTAGGGACATTTCATATATATTATTAAGGTGTGGTGTTTTTGAGGTAGCCACTTAATTAGCCATGTTATTAGGGACAACTCTCTATTATTGTTAGAAAGAGCTCAGAAAGTTCCAAATTTATCTGAACTTGGTTTACTTTTATTTAATGTTGGTCATTTATTGTCTGGCCTCGTAGAATGTCTCCCTTTCACCAGGCTGTGCAAGCCTACATCAAACACGCTGCAGGTATGGTTTCAGACCACTGCAAATAAGTCAATATTGCCATAAAGTGAGTCACACAAATTTTTGGTTTCCTAGTGCATAACAAATTATGTTTTTATTATACTATAGTCTACTAGATATGCAATAGCAAATGTCTAAAGAAAATTGTGCATGCTTTAAAAACACTTTATTGCTAAAAACTGTTAATAATCATTTTAGTCTTCCGTGAGTCATAATGTGTTTTGTTCCTGAAGAGTCTTGTCTTCCTGTTGATGGCTGCTAGCTGATTATGGTCATGGTTGCTGAAATTTGAGTGATTGTGGCAATTACTTAAATTAAGACAGAAATAAAATTTGCCACATCAATTGACTTTTCCTTTCACGAAAGATTTCTTTCTGGTATGTGATGCTGTTCAATGGCATTTTGCTCACAGTAGAACTTCTTTCCAAATTGGAATCAATCCTCTCTATCTCAGCTGCTGCTTTGTCAACTAAGTTTATGGAGTGTTCTAAATGCCCTCTCCTCCGGCCTCCATATTTCCTGAGACACAAGAATATTGAAAGTAGGCCAATTAATTTTCTTGCAATGGCCTATAAGTGTTTAAGCAAAAGAAAGAGTCCCATGTCTCTCACTTTAAATAGAAAGATAAAAAGAATTAAGCTTAACAAAGGAAGCTATGTCAAAAGCTGAGATAAGTAAAATGCTAGACCTTTTGTGCAAAATAGCCAAATTGTGTATGCAAAGGAAAAGTTCTTGAAAACAATAAAAGTGCTCCTTGAATAAATACAAGAATAATAAGGAAGCAAGACAGCCTAATTGCTGATGTGGAGAAAGTGTTAAGAGTCTGGATAGAAGACCAAAACAACCTTAACATCCCGTTAAGGCAAAGCCTAATCCAGAGCAAGGTTCTAACTCTTAAATTCTATGAAGACTAAGAGAGGTAAAAAATCTACATGGAAAGCCAGCAGAGATTGGTTTTTAAAGTTTAAGGAAAGAAGCTGTCTCCATAACATAAAAATATAAGGTGAAGCAGCAAGTTCTAAATTACAAGTTGTAGAAAGTTATCTGGAAGATTTAGCTAAGTTCATTGATGATTCACTGATGAAGACAGCAACACTAAACTTTTCACGGTATGCTATACAGCCTTATATTGGCTGGTTGATGGAGCAGTCAGAACACACATAACATTTAGGAATGAAGTTTGCCATCTAATATGGGTGTGGTTTGTGATGCCCCAAAACAATTACAATAGTAACATCAAAGATCACTAATCACCTACTATCATAACACATATAATAATAATGGAAAAATGTGAAATATTGCAAAGATTATCAAAATATGACACAGAAACATGAAGTTAATACCTGATTTTGGAAAAGTGGCATTAGTAGACTTGCTCATTGCAGGATTTTGTAAGCCTTCAGTTTGCTTTAAAAAAAAAAAAGGCACATCTGCACAGCACAATAAAATGAAGCACAATAAAATGAGTTATGCCTGTATTCAGCAAACACTCAAGATAAAGCCAATGCAGATTCCTGAAGCTCTTTTTCTGTATAGATTCCCTGTCTCTGCTGTTTAGTTTCCAGTTGCCTAGGCTTCTTGTGCTCTGATCTCTGTGTCTTCTATTCAAAAAGATTCTGAAGTACATTTTCATTCTATCCTAAAAAAATCCTCCAGATAGAAAATGGATACTTTTTAAGCTCACCTTAATTTTCTTCTCACAGAAACCACAGAACCTCATTGACTTCTGTTCAACGTGTGAAAACAATTGCGTTGCATAGTTTATCTAGTTCTGAACTGATGAATATTCAGTTACCAAATTTGATCATACCGTATGCCTGTATCAAAATATCACATTTACCTATAAAGATATACAACTATTATATAAGTATTAGTTAGTTCTCTCACTGCTATAAAGGACTGTCCAAGACTGGGTAATTCATAAAGAAAAGAGGTTTAATTGACTCACAGTTCCACATGGCTGGTGAGGCCTCAGAAACCTTACAGTAATGGCAGAAAGGGAAGAAAGTATGTCTTACATGGAAGCAGGTGAGAATGAGTGCCTGTGTGAAGCGAACTGGGAAGAGTCATTTATAAAACCATCAGATCTTGTGAGAACTCATTCTCTATCATGAGAACAGCATGGGAGAAATGGCCCCTGTTTCAATCACCTCCCACCAGTTCTCTCCCTCAACACCTGGGGATTGTAATTCAAGGTGAGATTTCAGTGGGGACACAAAGCCTAGCTATGTCATGTATGCACAAAAATTTAAAAAAAAAAGTGAAAAAATCCGGTTTTACAATTACTCTATGAGGGTGATTCAGATCATTTCTCTTTAGCATGACCAGAAGCAAAAGTCTCAGACAACTCAACTAAAATAGGAACTGAATATAAAACTTTAGTAAGTAAATTGCATAAAGCAACATAAAAGGTAAGAGAGGTTTATTATCATTCCATATGTGCCAAAAGTGAATTCGATAACATTTAAAGAAATATGGTTGTGTAAATTGGGAAAGTTCCGTAAGGCAAGCAGTTTAATTCAATGCTTTGTTAAACGTGAAGTTCAGTCTTCAACGGCTTTGCCTTTGTTAGAGGATTCACTTTGAAATCTTTCCCCCTGAATCTATCATTCTCTTTGATGATCCCCATTTTGATTCAGTTTGTTATTCACTTTGAGAACCTTGGAAGTAGTCCCTCTCTGAATCTAAGCCTTATTCCTATCACTTTTTAAAAATCTGATCTGGCCTCAAATTTGTACTTAAACATATAAAATTTGATACCTAAAAATAACATATTTTTCAAAATACATTTTTTGTTAAAATTGTGACATTAAACACATCAGCAAATGGAGTTTACTAACAAAACATGAAGCTAAATAATAAAAATAAACCTGCATTTAACTTACTGTTGACTGTGTTTGTAAGTTCCCAGTTTTGACTACAGATAAGTCATAAAGGGAAATATCACATACAACATCTTCAATAACTGCCTATTAGAATTTTTTTAATGTAAATACCATCTTTAGTTAAAAAAGCTTAAAAATGAACAATATTTATTTTACTCTGGCAATTCTCCTTCCATAAAAATTGGGTTTTAAAATACTATTGAAGTTATATGTGCATTTTAATTTTGATTTTATCAGTTGTTTGTCATAGTGTATATTAGTCAACATTCCAGGCTAATTTTATTTATTTTGTGTATTTAAAATTTTTATTTGCTTGATTTTCAAACGTTTTGACTCAGACATACAATGCATATGTAGACTTAACAGTATTGCAGTAACTTGCATTTAATAATATGTTCCTATATAAACTAATTATAAGCTGCTTTAAAATGCACAGTGTTTTTACTAGAGCATTCTAAAACTGTAGTTAAAATGCAGCCATTTTATACAACTAAGTGAGATTAAAATTATGAGATAATTAATATTTTCAATTCTATTCTGAAAAATAGTATTTTTTCAGCTAACTCTGAAACAGAAACATTCAACAATGAGTATTTTTGGTAAAGATATGAGATATTCTAAATTTCAAGATGGTAAGGAGTCAGTTATTTTAATATTAACATTGAAGGCACATGTAAAACTTCCCTTATTTTATTTTGTTTTATTTTATTTATTTTCTGAGTCTTGTTTCTTATCATCCACCATGACTGGAGTTATACTCAAACACTGTGTTATATGATTGGCACTTGAAACATGGAAATGACACACTGCAATTACAAAAAAGCAAAAATAAAACATAACATAAAAATAAAACATAAAAAATAAAACAAAAATTGGATGTTTTGTTGAACAAAACCAAAAAGTAAATTAATGGAAAGTAAAACAAAAACAGTTTAGCCACAGACTTTAGGATTAGATTTAAAATAAATATTTACACATTCAAGGAAAATAATGCCAGATTATTATCTTTAGCACATTCAATAGTTCCCTTTTTTGTTGTTGTTGTTTGCTTTGTATTATGCACTGTTGAGTTAAATTAAATTAGGCCTAAATTTAATTTAATTTACTACAACCACATGTTGTAAACTCTACCCTAAGTATGTATGCAAACTATTACTTAAGAAGATATTCTTTTTAACAGGTAGTTGAATCTCAGCCAATCACAGCAGCTGAGCTTTAACCAACCACAGACTCCCAACTGATCAGACAGTCTCCATCTAAGGCAAATGCATCATCACACCATGCCCAAATAAGGCAAAGGCTATGCTGTATCAAATCAAGCTGTTTCTGTATTACTGCTTTTTTCTATCTATAAATGATTTCTGCTCAAAATGCTATATGGAGTGCTCTGAATCTCTACGGGTACAGGATACTGTCTAATTTATGAATTGTTTTTTCCTCAAATAAATTATGCTAAATTTAATTTTTCTATGGTTTTTCTTTAAAAATGTTGATATAAGATGTGGGATCTAAAGTAGGTCTCCAGCAATCACCAGGAGCACCCAGTGACTCAGCAATGGTATCCAATAGTCCATTATGCCCACTGCTCTCTTGCAGCATCTGGAGGTTGTGGGTTACTTTTCTCTCAGGTCTGAGCTCTATATATGTGTTTTGAGCTCTCTGTGTTCATTTGAGCATTTTTACTCTGGGAATAGTTCTACTGTCACAACAGAAACAAAATTGTTCCTGTAGGGAGGCATCAGATGTCTGACTAGGTCCTGCAGAGACTAGACTTTATTCAGTAGGTAAGTAAGATTACCAGAAGACAAGTTATTATGCATTCATCTTAATCAAAGGTTCTATGACTCCTCCATCTTATACATATAATTTTATGTATAAGAACTATGGCGCCCATGTTATTTTTTTTCCAGAGAAATGGGTAAAACACACCAAAGATAACTTACAGTTACTGCAGCCATAGTGAAGAAACTCTTTACAGAAGGCAAACAGATACAAGTCTTGATCGCTACAACCACTGCACAAACCACAAGACTTCCTTGAACATATTTTAAACTCAAATTAAGGAGTCCCCCAAAAAGAACACTGTGTCATGAGATGTTTGTCTTTGTAATAAACAGCTAAGCCATCAGAAAAGAAATTGTCCACTTTACACCATCCATCTGGTGAACCCAATCCCTTTGGCTGGAGCTATCTTCTCACTAGAGAAAGCCCCCAGAGCCTTAACTCCTGGGACAATAATCAACAAATCTTTCAGAGAGAAAAATTAATATTTCTTTGGTGGGAGATCAAGTCAAGTCTAAAATGTCCCTATGTCTAAATCGGTCTAATTGATACTTGGAACATTTTTAGAAATATATTTATAAGAATTTTTCTTTTGGTTTTTGAAGAATCGCCACCCTGTTTCTGCAATGGTTTAACTAATTTATACTCCCAACAAAAGTGTATAAGTGTTTCTGTGTCTCCACAACCTCACTAGTATCTGTTTTTTTTTAATTTTTTCATTTTTCTATTATTTTTTTATTTTTTAATAATCGCCATTCTGAGTGGTATGTGATGGCATCTTATTGTGGTTTTGATTTACAATTTTCTAATGATCAGTTATATTGAGCTTTTTTTATATACTTGTTGACTGCAGGTATCTCTTCTTTTGAAAAGTGTCTGTCCATGTCTTTTTGCCAGTTTTTCATGTGGTCGTTTTTTTTTTTTTCTTGTACATTTGTTTAAGTTTTTGTAGATCCTGGATGTAGACCATCAGACACACAGCTTTCAAAAATTTTCTTCCATTCTTTAGGTTGTCTGTTCATTCTGATTAGAGTTTCTTTTGCTGTGCAGAAGCTCTTCAGTTTAAGTACATTCCATTTGTCAGCTTTTGTTTTTGTTGAAATTGATTTTGGTGTCTTCATCATGAAATCTTTGCCTGTGCCTATGTCCTGAATGATATTGCTTAAGCTGTCTCCCAGGGTATTTATAGTTTTGGGATTTACATTTAAGTCTTTAATCTATCTTAAGTTAATTTTTATATATGGTGTAAGGAAGGGGTCCAGTTTCAGTCTTCTTCATATGGTTAGCCATTTATCACAGCACCATTTATTGAATAGAAAATCCTTTCCCCGTTGCTTGCTTTTGTCAGGTTTGTTGATGATCAGACAGTTGTAGGTGTGCAGTCTTACTTCTGGGTTCTCTATTCTGCTCAACTGCTATATATGTCTGTTTTTTTGTTGTTGTTGTTGTTGTTGTTGTTTTTACTAGTACCATGCTGTTTTGGTTACTGTGGCCCTGTAGTATACTTCAAAGTTGGGTACCATGATGCCTTCAGCTTTGTTCTTTTTGCTTAGCATTGCCTTGGTCATAGACCCAGAAATCCCATTACTGGTTATGTACCCAAAGGAATATAAATCATTCTGTTTTAATGATGCGTGTCCGTGTATGTTCATTGCAGCAGTAGTCACAATAGCAAAGAAATGGAATCAATCCTAAATTCTCATCAATAATAAACTGGATAAAGAAAATGTGGTACATATACAATATGGAGTACTATGCATCCATAAAAAAGAACAAAACTCCGTCCTTTGCAGGGAAATGGATGAAGCTGGAGGCCATCATCCTTAGCAAACTAAAACAGAACAGAAAACCATATACTGAATGTTCTCACATATAAGTGGGAGCTAAATTATGAGAATACATGAACACATAGACAGAAACGACACACATTGGGGTCTATCAGAGGGTCAAAAGTGGAAGGAGGAAGAAGATGGGGAAAAATAGCTAATGTGTACTAGGCTTAATACCTGAGTGATGAAAAAATCTCTACAACAAACTCTCATGACAAAAATTTACCTATGTAACAAACGTATACATGTACCTTTTAACTTAAAAGTTAAAAAAATATAAAATCAAACAAAATGGCAGTGGAGAAAAAGGAGAAAGGACAAATTGTGGGCACCAAAGAATGTGCTGGTGTTATATACACAACCATATCAATGAGTAAAATATATACAATTAAAAAAAATTTGTCCTTGCTGGTTTTATGTGTGATCAAACTGGCTAAGAATACAAAGGAATTGCAAATGTTTCTCAATTTACAATGGTTTGAATAATTTTTGAATTTATGACAGATTTACTGAGACATAATCCCATTATAAGTCGAGGAGCTCCTTTTGGCTCATGATAACGTAACAGCTCCTGCTGAATGCGTATCACTTTTACACCATCATAGAATGGAAAAATCATAAGTTGAACCATCATAAGTCAGAGACTGTCTGCTGTGTTGACAGCATTAAATGCCTTTCAGACTTATACTCAAACAATTATGGGCTTATTGAGATGTAACCTCATCATAAATCAAGAAGATTCTGTATTTTTAAGTGTTTTATTAAAAATAATGATTAACATCAAAAGTACACCTATGCAAAACTAGAATTTGTTTCCCTGGGTGAAAACAACATTTTCATGGAAATTTGGTCTACAAATCCTGACAGAAGATTGTAATTTTTAAAACTCATTTAGAGAATTGGCATAGCAAACAAAGATTCTGTGTTTTACTAAAATAATTTCTGTGTCTAATGTTGTCTTTACTAGGCTTTTGATCACCTATGAACACTGAATCTTTTCTATTAAAAGAGTGACATTGTTCTAAAGCTATGTAATTTTCTGCATTTTCCCTTGAAGGCTTTTAATTATCACTCCAGTTAAATAAATGATCATTTTTTCATAGTGACCTGCAATCCTATTTTGATCTTGTATTTTAAATGCTTGATTTTCTAATTACAAATGTCCCTAAATCAAATTCTAAATTTAGTCTTCTTCTTGACCTTCAATTAACTTTGACATTTTCCCCAGATAGACCTTTAAAAGATTTCAAAAGGATATCTCTTCATATATATTTAAAAGAGAGATTAAATTAATTGGGCTTATTTAACATATTAAATTATATGAGAAGCATTGTCAAATAATAAGTAATGCTAAATCAGCTTTGAGTTAATTTGTACGGATGTCTTATTAATATATGTTCCAGGCCAAGTGCAGTGGCTCACACCTCTAATCCCAGCAGTTTGGGAGGCCAAGGTGGGCAGATCACCTGAAGTCAGGAGTTTGAGACCAGCTTGGCCAACATGGTGAAACACCATTTCTACTAAAAGTATAAAAATTAGCTGGGCATGATGGCAGGTGCCTGTGATCCAGGCTACTCTGGAAGCTAAGGCAGGGGAATAGCTTAGACCCTGGAGGCGAAGGTTGCAGTGAGCTGACATAGTGCCACTGCACTCCAGCACCAGGAATAGAGGGAGACTCAGTCTCAGAAAAAACCCAACAAACATATGCATATATATATATGTGTGTGTGTGTGTGTGTATAAAAAACATGTATATATTTGTTATATATATGTTTATATATAATATATATAAATATATATTATATTATATATTAAAATATACAGAAATATACATAAATAATATACATAAACATATATTATTGTATATGTTATATATACATATATTTGTTTTTTATATATGATATAATATATGCAAATATACATATATAACATATGTATATATGTATGTGTGTGTGTGTGTGTATACATATATATATATACATATATATATATATATATATAAAACTCTATTCCCTTCTGGAAATTTTTATTTATAATTTCTCCATTAAGATTCCAAAAATTCTTATCTAGTCTAATGATACAGCCAAATTTCTATGAATTTCACATAATCTTCTGGAACATATATAAAATTCATACAAATTTCTATGAATTTCATACAATTTTCTGGAACACACACACACACAAACTGACATACACACACACACACACACGTATATATATATGGAATTCATGGATATTTGGCTATACTATTAGACTAGGTAAGAATTCCTGGAATACATAATGGAAAAACTATAAATAAAAATTCCCAAGCTAATGAAGAAACTCTAATGAAGTATTCCCAAAACACTAATGAAGAATTCCCTGAAAGCTAATGAAGAAATGGTTTCATAAAACTGCTAATCCACCATCAAGTATAACAAGAATTGATTGAATACTCAGGATATGCTTTGGCAGATTTTCATGCTAAGTCACCCGATACTGAAATTATTAAGATATACAATTGGTTTGAACTCCATTAGATTGTCTCAAGGAAATTACCCAGATTACCCTGTTTATTAGTGTTCTCTTTATAGTTTTTATTGAGGCATAACTAATGTTCATAGTTTCAGGGTAGATATGATAATTTGTACATTTGAATAATTTGTAAAGATCAAAACAGTGTCCTTGAGATATTCATCACCTTAAATATTTGCATTTTCTTTATGGCAGAAATATTCAAATTATTCTTTTCTAGCTACTGTGAAATGTACAATAAATTATTGTAAAGTATTTTCTCCCTACTAACTAAACTGTATAATTTCACCCAGCAATCAATTTCTTTTCATCCCCCTGTCCACTAGCCTTTCTATACTATGGAAATCACCAGTCTACTCTCTATCTTCATGAAATCCATATTTTTAGCTCCTACCTATAAGTGAGAACATGTGATCTATCTTTCTGTTCATAGCTTATTATATTTAACATAATAATATCCAGTTCCATTCTTGTTGTTTCAAGTGACAGGATTTTATTCTTTTTAATGGTTGAACAATATTTCATTGTGTTTGTATTCTACATTTTCTTCATCCATTCATCTGGTGATAGACATCTAGGTTGATAATGTATTATCCCTGTTTTGAATAGTGCTGCAATAAACATGGGAGTGTATCTATCTCTGTGACATGATATATGGATTTTCTTTCTTTTGGATATAGACACATCACTGAGATTACTGGATCATATGGTAGTTCTATTTTTCATTTGTTGAGATTCTCAATTTTGTTATTGATAGTGGTTGTAACTACTTTATATTTCCACCACCAGCATATGAGGGGTCTGCCTTCACAGCCTCACCAGCATCTATTATTACTGTTTAATATTTTATAAGATCCATTTTAACTGGGGTGAAGATAACATCTAATTGTAGTTTTGATTTGTGCTTCTCTGAGGATTAATGATGTTGAGCCTTTTTTCACATACTTTTTGAACATTTCTATGTCTTCTTTTTTTTTAATATATTTTTTATTTCATTTTAGGTTTGGGGGTACATGTGAAGAACATGCAAGATTGTTGCATAGGTACACACATGGCAGTGTGATTTGCTGCCTTCCTCCCCATCACCTATATCTGGCATTTCCCCCCATGCTATCCCTCCCCAACTCCCCACCCCCGGCTGTCCCTCTGCTTTCTCCCCCCCGACAGACTCCAGTGTGAGATGCTCCCCTCCCTGTGTCCATGTGTTCGCATTTCTATGTCTTCTTTTGAGAAATATCTATTCAGAAATTTTGCACATTGTTTAATTTATTTATTTATATTTTTTGCTATTGAGTTTGAGCTTCCTATATATTTTAATTACCAATCCTCTGTTAGGTGGATAGTTTGAGAATATTTTTCCCGTTTGTGGGCTGTCTCTGCACTTTCTCATTGTTTCCTATGCTGTGTAGAATTTTCTTAACTTGATGTAATTCGTCTGTTTTTGCTTTGATTGCCTGTGTTTTTGAGGACTTACACTAAAAAAAATCTTTGTACAGACCAATATCCAGGAGCATTTCCCCAGTGTTTTCTTATAGCAGTTTCGTATATTCAGGTCTTAGATTCAAGTCTTTATTTTGATTAGATTTTTGCATATGGTGAGAGACATAGATCTAGTTTTATTCTTTTGCATATAGTTATTCAGTTTTTGTAATGTTTCCAATGTGTGTTCTGTTGATTTTGCTGAGGATGAGTTGACTGTAAATGTGAGGATTTATTTATGGGTTCTCTATTCAGTTTAATTGATCTGTGTATCTGTTTTTATGTCAGTACCATGCTGATTTTGTTATTTTTGCCTTGTAATAAATTTTAAAGTCAGATAGTGTGATCCTTCCAGCTTTGTTCTTTTTGCTCAGGACAGCTTTGTCCATTCTGGGTCTTCTTTGGTTATGTATAAATTTGAGAAATGTTTCTGTAACTCTGTGAACAATGCCATTGGTGTTTTTACAGGGATTACATTGAATCTATAAGTTCCTTTGGATAGTATTGTCATTTAACAACATTAATTATTTCCATATATGAGCATGGAATAGCTTTGCTTGTTTTTGTATTCTCTTCCATGTCTTTCACCAACTGAATGCAAATCAGTTGATGTGTCATAGTCATTGTTGCACAGATACTTCATTTTGGGGTTAAATTGATTCCTAGGTATTTTATATTCTTTTCAGTTAGTATAAACAGGATTGCTTTTTTATTTCATTTTCCTATGGTTCACTATTGGAATTCATAAATATTACTAAGTTTTGTATGTTATTTTTGCATCCTGTACTTCCAACAGTTTTTTTTTTTTTTTTTTTATGGAGTTGTCAGGATTTTCTAGGTCTACGATCATGTCATCTGAAAACAAGGTTATTTTGACTTTTATTTTCCAATTTGGATGCCCTTTATTTACTGATCTTACTTAATTGCGCTGGTCAGTGTTTCTAGTATTATGTTGAATAAAAGTGGTAAAAGAAGGCATCCTTGTCTTTTTCCAGATCTTAGAGATAAGTCACTTTGATGTAACTACATCTAAAAGGACATGGATCCAGAGGCTAATTGGAAGTGAGACTAAAGAGAGAGAAAAGATAAAATTTAAAATTGTCTTTGTATACCTACTGTTAGGGTTTAATTTGAAATGAAATGAGGTTGTTTTTGTTTTCAGTAACAACATCATAGATTTGAATTTTAGAAAGAGAACTTTGGCAAATCTGAGACCATGTGATTGTGACCGAAACCTGAACGAGGTTTTATTTGTTTGTTTTTGTTGTTGTTGTTTTGTTCTTGTTTGTTTGTTTTTATAAGGCAGAAGCAAAATCACAAACCAGTAAGTGGCAATAGAAGCAAAGAGTCCAATTTGAACTGGCTCAGAAGGAAAGATAAGTGAGTAAAGGAACACATTTATAAGAAACTCTTCTTTAGGCAATGTTTACAATAATAGGTAAACATAAATAGGGATGAGAATAGGATAGAAATGTGTTAGAGAGCTCTGAGTGGAAAGTGATCTCTGGCAACTAGAGAAAGTAGTTAAAGAAGGAAATTTTACTGTGCTAATTCCATGATCACCCACTGTGTTCTTGCAACAGCTTGTACCAAGTTCTATTTCTATGATCATTCCCATGTTAGAGTCTGGTTATTATTCTGGAAGATACAGGAACATTTAGTGGCCATTTGTTACCTAATGTTAAAAAGAAAAATTAGAAAGAAAGATAAATAGTTCTAATTAACCTGAAAAGATGTGCATTGGAGAAGATACATGTGTTTGACCTTTTGCCCGTCTTTGATTTCAACAATTCAAATGAATCCTATCCAATGGTTTTGTGTCACAACTGACTTATACTAGAGGGAAGATATGAATTATAGCCCCTCTAGCGACCATAAATTGTTAGGGTTTTATTTATTAGCTTACATTTTTGATTTCCAAGATTAAATGTCATAACTCATCCTCAGATTATTTTAGAATAGTTAGAAACACATTAACATCAATAATAGCAGAGAATTGGCTAGGAAAGTTTTACTTTTAGAAAACCAATGAAGGCTCATCAAGATGTAATATTTCCCAAGATTTCTCTGATCTACATAACAATTATACATATCTGTTTTTAAATTTAAATATGTCTCTTTTCTCTGCTAATAATATCTGTGTCACTCAGAACACTAGAGCAACATGATAGCGAAAGTTCTGTGGGATTTTTAATACAAACCAAACAATCTTCTCCTTTCTTATCAAAACAGAGAGGTCAGTTTCTACTGAGTAAAAAAAAATAAAATCTAACTTACAATTTTGTAGGGAGATTTCCTTAATGAATCCTGTTAAGTTCTTAGTACTTCAGTACAATATCAGCTTCTTGGCCTTTGTTTTAAGTATGTCCTGTTATACCTGAGGTATTTGGTTGTCTTATTCTTATGCCATTTAATGAACACCGTGTTGTTACCCAGACTAAATTATTTCATGAGAAATTGTCATTCGAATTTGCTTTATTCTTTCCTGGATGGCCTCATAAAATATTACCTGAGTGGTTCTAATAAATATTTGCGAGAGGAGTGAAGACAAAAGGGCACTGTATTGCAACATAAAGATTCTCTCACCTCTATCAGCTCTGGGAAATAGCCAGTCAATTCTGGTATTCGTTTTCTATTGTTGTCTTAATGAACTGTCACAGACTTGTTTGCTTACAAAAGTAGTCCATTACATTCTTGTATGTCAGAAGTTCTGTACTGGTCTAAGCGGACTAATCTCAAGATGGCAGCAAACTCCATTTATTTCTAAAGGCTATGGCAAAATCTAGTTCCCTGTAGTGGTAGGACTGAGGCACTGAATTTCTGGCAGGCTGGAAGCTGAGGGACTTTTTCAACTTCTAGATGTCACAGGTATTCTTAGCTCATAGACCTCTTCCAACTTCATAGCCCTCTTCTTCTTCATAGCCAGTAATGGTGTGTAAAGTCTTCACATTGTATCTCTCTGAGTAACTTCTGCCTTTCTCTTTCTTATCATAGAATCTAATATCTTCAAGGCATGACATCACTGGGCAAAGATTATGGAAACCAAAACCTTGCTTAGCACACATTTTATATCTCTATTCTAGCTGCCTCTTCTATGAACACTTATTGCATTGAAGGGCATCCACATATATAGTATTCAATTATCTTGTAATTATACTATGTTTCTCAATACATACATATATGAAAGAACATTTACATATGTATTTTTCAAGGTCCAACTCAAAGCCCCAACTCAAAGCCTACCTTTTGTTTGTTGTTTAGATGGAGTCTTGCTCTGTCACCCAGGCTGGAGTGCAATGGCATGATCTTAGTTCACTGCAACCTGTGCCTCCGGGGTTAAAGCGATTCTCCTGCTTCAGCCTCCTGAATAGCTGGGATTACAGCCACATGCCACCATGCCTGGCTAGTTTTTGTATTTTTAGTAGAGATGGTGTTTCACCATATTGGTCAGGCTGGTCTCGAACTCCTGACCTCGTGATCTGCCAATCGAGGCCTCCCAAAGTGCTAGGATTACAGGCGGGAACCACCACACCTAGCACCACACTTTTAAACTTTTGTGCTTCTAATTGGGAGCAATACTTCTGTCCCCTAAATTTCTTATTGGAGAGTAGGATGGTCAGGACAATTAGGGAAAGGGACTAAGATTTATTTAGTGCCTATGCTATGCCAGGTGCGTTAAACGCATTTGTTGTACACATCTATCCAATGAAGTTAGCCTTATTAATCTTATTTAATGGATGAGAAACATGCCCCAGAGAAGGTCATTCAGTTCCCCAATACCACATGGCTTATAAATGAAAGTAGGCTACAACTGCTGATCTAGTTGTTTCCAAAACATCTGTGTTCTTCCCACTGCCTTAGCGCACTTTGTACTTTTATTACATACCTTATCAGAGAACATATATTTTAATATCCCAGATGTCAGTAAATGCTCCCATTGAAAAAATTAAGCCTTCGTTTCGCATATTATAAGTAGCACAGTGCCTTCTCTGGAATTTTGGAATCGTGTTCTGCTACCTTCTCTACATGTTTTAGCTCACATGGAGCTCATGTCATGTGTTGCGAGCCTTTAGCAGCCCCAGCTCAAGTGTAAACTCATATTGGTATTTCAGGGATGTCTCATATCTGCTGTTGTTTTGAATGTACAGTAGCTTTCTTCTCCACTGTCACCAATGCCTTATCCATCCACCTTAGATCCTGCAGCTGCTGTTTACTCTCTTCACTACTTCAGCACATGCCAGTTGCTATTTGCACAATTTTACAGAACACAACAGAGGCATAACTACTGTATTTAATATGCTTCCTTTAAAATTTAAGGCAAATAGAGAAATAGCTCAGAAAAGCACAGCCAGTGACTGAAAAGTAAATAGGAGACATGCGATTCTTAAGAGTTCCTTAGTCGTCTCTGTTTTGCTTTTCACACTTGCTGTGTTTCCCTTTGAGCTCCGTATACTGTCAAGCAGCCGAGCATCTGACTCACTCTCCACAGATCCTACATCCGAACTCTAATTCTCTCTCTCGTTCGTCCTTAAAGCCTTGTGTTTTATACCAGTCATAGAAAAAATGAAACATTGATTTCATTCGTTATTTAAGCAGTGCATTTTGGGGGTATGTGAAAAACATTCGCAGGCTATTCCCAGTAGGGAGATGGTCCCAAGGAAGCACAGTTTACTAAAGTAAAAATGCCCATTAAGGTGTTTTCTAAAATAAAAGAGTCAGTTACATTTAATATAAGTTGTATATCTCACTCACTTGGAATGAGGAGAGTGGATTTTTGAAACTATACTTGCGTTTATGCTGTCATCATGGATGTAAAATGTATGTGTGTGTGTCCACGTGCATGAGCCTACATGAGTACACACAAGCATTTCCCCAGTAGAATTTGGGGCAGTATCTTACTCTTATTGGTCTTTGTATATGCTAGTTATTTAGCCAATGCCTTCCATGCTCTAATTTTAGAATGATCAGCACGTGAAACATTCTCTTAATAGTTTGCTCCCTAAACCACCTGGGGAAAACCAGAGTTGAGTGCCTTGTGGTTCTACCAAATGATTTTAGGATTTGTGACTTATTTAACTGTCACAAAGCCTCTTTCATCAGACTACTTACTTTAACTGCAGCAGGTAGTTTTATTTCTAACATTTTGTTAATACTTAAAAATAAAGGTTTTTTGGCAAAAACAAATCAGTCCCAATAGGTATTCTATTTTAAACAGACTTTACATATTACATATGGATTTGATTTTTTCTCACATAAAAGTAGCATAATCTCTAAGGTATATATTCTTGAAAACAAAAGTCAGATTTCATTAAAAATATCTGGACATATTTAGTCACAGCTCCAAAAATGAAAAAAAAACAGGTTAATTATTTAAAAGTTGCTACTGTTCACTTTTTTCAGTGAGTTCCTAATGATTCCCGAGGAAGTAAAGGGTCCAACCAATAATTAAAACCTACACAAAATTAATTCTCTCCAAGTTCTCCATATTTGATGATGCAAAGAATCAGTGAAAAAATGGAGGTTATATCAGCAAGTCCTTTAATTTCTTTTTGTCTTATAGATAAAAAGTTGACATAAGGTATTTATCAAATCTATGTGATTTCATTTAATATCGTCAGATTTAAAATTTTAGGTAGAATTGTTTTGGCTTAGGCAATTTGCCATGATTATAGTGCCTCTACAGTGCTTACAGAGATTGTGAATGCCTCAAATGAATTTGGAAACAGTCGCACATGGAAATTGTAAGGTTCATGTACTTACATGTCTTTGGAAAACTGCCAAATATGTGCATAGGGCATCGGTGAATGACAAACTAAAGTGCCTATGAGTATGTGAAAACAGGTGGTCTGGGATGCCTGGATCAGCAAAGCATCTGGACCCTGAACGTGTGACTGCATTCTATTTTCTACTCCCAACAGAGAACAATTCTAATCATAAATATAAAGGCTGGCATTGTTTAGAGTCCTTTTGCTTGCCAACTTTTGCAATGTGATAGAATAGAAGTGGAACCAGGCTATTAATATTTGAAAATTCTAAATCTCATCCATAATAGCTTTGGATCATATCTATTCTTACACTGTTAGCAATACTAGATGCATATGTGTTAATATAGCTGCCAAACTGGGCTGTCTTTCACTTTTGAAGATGCACATATAGTAAATAGATGGGATGGTTTTCTCTCTTTCTTGTCTACTTTGACATGTATTCAATGTTATTAAATAAATGCCAATAATAAAAATAATATGTTTATGTTGATTTCTCCATTTGTAGCTCTTCAATTTAAAGAGATAGGGCTCCAAAATATTTTCCTAAACTATACGTTTTAGATTAAATGCCATGCCTCCTCTACACCCAGAAAAACACCCTTTCAGCTTATGTTGGGAAATATTAAATGCAAGTTTGGGCCGAACTAGAACAAATTTGAATTATAATTAATTCAATTATATTTTATATTCAATTAAAATAAATGAGTAAAATTAAAAGCAATTGGAATGGACATTTTTATTTGCCTAATGTGTAGTACAAGCCACTTTTTAACTATATTATATTTCAGTGATTCTCAGCACTGAGCAAATCTTATCACCATGGCAGGAGAGAATGGGTCTTCAAAATATTGAAACTTAATAGCCACATGTCCATGATTCAATTGATCTAACTGATCTGAGGCAAGGTCCATATTTCAGTATTTTATAAAGCTTCCCTAGTGATTCTAATGTGCATCTAGCATTAAAAATCACGGCTACAGCTGAAGTTTAATTCAAACTACTTTAATATGCAGTATTTCTACCCCATATAAGATTCGCAACACGCTTCTCTTATTATTTCCCTGGACTCGATCAAAGTGTCTTTTGTTTACCTTCCTTCTTATTCCATGTCCTATCAAATAGAAGAGAAATTTCAATTTTTGTAAAAAGTGCTGATTTTGAAGCACCATGATCATTCATTGGTTTGGAGCCTTAATGGTGAGAAGGGGTTGAAAATCTACGCTACCTCTGGCACCCATTGCTTTGTTATTTGATGAACTAAATTAAAATGCGAAACCATTTTTCCTTCTAGTTCTAATTTTAAGTTGATTAGAAATGTTTCACTTTTTAGCATGGCATTTTACAATCAGAAAATTGAATAGAAATTCAGAAAGTGCTTTTAGTGTAAGAACGCTCTAAACCTCATTTGTAAACAAACAACTTGAGTGTCAACATTGTTTCCTGGTTGGGGTTACTGCTAAATATATCTTTCATTATTATAATTCATAGTGTGTAATGTATTAATAAGTGGCTTTATGGAGTAGAGTCTAGGGAACATAAAGTCAGTAAAAACTAGGAAAGCTATACAGCAACATTACCCATGTGTTCTAGCAACTACCTACAATGGCCTGTAGCTTGTATTTGCAATCATCTCAATGTGAACACCTACTCTGATACATTATAGATAGATATGTTTAACAAAATTACCTACAACAATAAAACTGCCACTTAAAATTATAATTATCTGTCTATTGTCTGTAGATAATACTGCAAATTAACAACCAAAGAAAGATATCAATTTTACAACTCAGCATTGTGATTTTCTTAAAGATTCTCTTCACCTCTCATTTTACTTATTCCTTTTCCCTTCTTTCCTTCCTTCATTTCTTCCTTCTTTCCCTCCTTCCTTTATTGAATGCATACTCTTTCCATTAAAAAAAATGGTAAAACAAGGCATGCAGTAAAGAAAAACTGAAAAAGGACATTTTTACCTTCTAGAATTACTTTTCTGTCTTCTCTAGTTCTCATTTAGTCTGCTCCCCACTTTGTACATTACATGCTCATTACATTGGGTCCTGAATGGGTAATTCCCACTGCCACCCTATTGTGCAGACCTGCTTAGGCTATTCATCATTGTATACTGTGCCCTAAGAAAACAACTAATGCTCTCATACTGTCCATCTCAAAATATTCTTGTGCTATGATATATTTCCTTGGTGGTCTACTAGATGTCTAGTGAGTCCAGATAATTTACAAAGTGCTCATAGTAAACAATGACTTATGATAAAAAATGTTTTTCTTGGTCATAAAATTGTATGACTCCAGAAAAATGGTTGCAGCAATTTGAAGATTAAAAAAAAAAAAAAAAAAAACTAGCTAGAAGCCCAGGATGGTGCCAATAGCTTTATGTGCTATCACATAGCAGTACATTATTCTCAGTTTTGTGTTTCCCTAAATTGAGACTATCAGTTTATCCAAAGATGGATAAGTTAACTGAAATGACTTGCAGTATCATAATTTATAAGAGATTTATAGATGCATGAATATACAGAGTAAACTTTTCAAGTTTACATCATGTTATTATTACTATTGTTATATATTGCATATTACCACCATAAGATTTGAGTTACATACGGGAACATACTTACTATTTTATTGACCACTGTAATCTTAGTACGTAGACCAATGCCTGGCACATATATTAGGCCTCCAATGAGTATCTGGTATAAGAATATATTTATAAGATAAAAAGATTATACTATAATTTTCTCCTTGATTCCTATGTTGTCCTTCAGACTATAAATTCTATGAGGACAGAAACTATATTATTTACTTATCTTGTGCTGAGTTCTAACATAATTAGAAAATTAGAGTTTAAATAACAGGAATGTTGCCCATAGATGCTGCCAAGGAAGCACCATAAAAGTCTGTCTTCCCTGCAATTATGGCTAAGTCAGAGTCTCTTAAAGAGCCAGAGCAACACAGAAGCTTTTCCTTGGAGGACTGAGCTTTGAAACACCCAATGAGAGCCTGAGGAGTCATTCTGAGCAATGGGGAAGTCTCAGGGACTGTGTGGTAACGAGAGATCCAAACACCAAGTGCTCCATGGGCGATGGGTTTGTCACCTATGCCACTGTGGAGGAGGTGGATGCAGCCATGAACGCAAGACCACAGAAAGTGGATGGAAGAGCTGTAGAACCAGAGAGATCTGTCTCAAGAGAAGATTCTCACAAACCAGGTGCCCACTTAACTGTGAAAAAGATATAGATGCTGAAGAACATCACCTAAGAGATTATTTCAAACAGTATGCAAACATTAAAGTGATTGAAACCATAACGGACTGAGGCAGTGGAAGGAAAAAGAGCTTTAACTTTGTAACCATTGATGACCATGATTCAGTGGATAAGACTGTCATTCAGAAATACCATACTGTGAATGGCCACAGCTGTGAAGTTAGGAAAGCCCTGTCAAAGCAAGAGATGGCTAGTGCTTCCTCCAGGGAAAGAGATCGGAGTGGTTCTGGAAACTTTGGTGGTGGCTGTGGAGATGGTTTTGGTTGTAATGACAATGTTGGTCATGGAGGAAACTTAAGTGGGCCTAGTGGTATTGGTGGCAGCCATGGTGGTAGTGAATATGGTGGCAGTGGGATGGCTATAATGGATTTGGTAATGATGGAAGTTATGGAGGAGGTAAACCTGGTTACTCTGGAGGGAGCAGAGGCTACGAAAGTGGTGGAAAGAGGGTGATGAAAACCAGGGCAGTGACTATGGCGGGAGTGGCAGCTATGACAGCTGTAACAATAGAGGCAGAGACAGCTTTGGCAGTGTTAGTGGAAGCAATTTTGGTGGCGGTTGAAGCTACAATGATTTTGGCGGTGGTTGAAGCTGCAATGATTTTGGCAATTACAACAATCAGTCTTCAAATTTTGGACCCATGAAAAAAGAAAACTTTGGAGACAGAATCTCTGACCGCTATGATGCTGAAGGCCAATACTTTGCCAAACCATGAAACCAAGGGGGCTATGATGGTTTCAGTAGTAGAAGTAGCTATGTCAGTGGCAGAAAATTCTAATTACTGTCAAGAAGCAGAGCTTAGCAGGAAAGGAGAGCCAGAGACGTGTCAGGGAAGCTACAGGTTACAACAGATTTGTGAACTCAGCCAAGCACAGTGGTGGCAGGACCTAGCTGCTACATAAAAAAATATATATATTTTTTAGACAAATACTCATGTTTATGGGCAAAAAATCTAGAGGACTGTATATTTGACTAATTGTGTAACAGGTTATTTTAGTTCTCATTCTGTGGAAAGTGTAAAGCTTTACAAGAAAGAGTTTTAATATATATATTTTTTGCACCCATGCTATTGATTGCTAAATGTAATAGTCTACCCATGATGCTGAATAAATGTGTCTTTTTTAATAAAAAAAAGATAGTGGTGATGTTGATGATGATGATGATGACACAATCAGGAAAAAGAGATTATATGTGGTTATGTTAAAAGAATCAGTTAACCATTACGCAAACATTTACTGTTTACCATATGACAGGCACTGATCTGGGTACACTGGGGAAAATGCAGTAACTATGAAAAGTCAATGTTCAACATAAACTATGTTCTGTAAGGATAAGACAGTTAATAAATAACAAGTCCATACATAATTAAGACAATTTAGAATACGGAAATTTGTTATGAAGACTGCATAGCAATGAGTGAGTGTGAAGGTGGTCTTAAGTGAGTGACTCATAAGGGATCATGGGAGGCAGCATTTTAGTTAAACTCAGTAGGGATGGCCTCTCTGAAGACGGTACATTTGAGTTGTGAAGAGAACAGCCAGGAGAACATTCGTGAGAAGGGCCTGCCAAGCGGAAACAGCAACAAATGTGACTGCCATGAGATAAAGGCAGGTGTGAGTAGAAGACAGTTAATGAGGAGGAAAGCAGAAGTACAGGCCAGATCAAAAAAGGCCAATTGGAAATCTATGATAAGGCTTTTTTATTTTATTAAGTGTAATAAGAAGGAGTTGGAAGGCTTTAATCAAGAGAGTTACAATATCGTACTTGATCTTTTGAAAGTTTACACTATGTGCTTTGGGGAGAACAGACCATGAAGGAGGAAAATTTGAAGCAAAGTGATTGATTTCAAGCTTGCTGTAGGTTTTTGAGTGAGAGATGAGGTGACTTAAACTAATAATAGACATGGTAAGAGGTGGATGGATTTGTGATAGAAATTTCTATGTTGGAAAAATAGGAATGGCAGATGCGGTTAATGTTGGATGTGGAGAAAAGTTGTCAAGAAATATACGTCATTGCTATGTAATGGTTAAGGAGGTATTGAGATGGTTGGAAAACCATTTTAAGTGCTCAGTTTTGGTCATGTTGAATTGAAAGTGCCATTACAAACCAAAGTAGATTTATCAAGAAAGCAGCTTTGGTGTTCAGAGAAAGTGCCTTGTTGAAAAATACAAATTTAAGATTTACTTGCATATAAATGTTATTAAAATCATGTGATTGACTAGTAGCACCTAGTGAGGGGAAAATGATTTCGAACACTGCAGCATTTAAAAGTCTGATGTAGAAAGAGAATCCAGCAAAGGAGATTGAGAAGAAGCAGTGGTAATGTAAAAGAGCAATTATGATGCCGTAGAAATCTAAGTAAGAAAGTGCTTCAAGTGGGAAAGAAGGGGAAATGCTGTTGAGAAGTTGATGAAGAAGTAATAGATGTTGATGCAAGCTATTTTATTACAGTAGAAGCATGAATGCCTTGGAGTGTTTAGAGGTGACAATGGGAGATATGGATGTACAAACACATTTGAAGAAGTGTTGCTGGGTGGTAATGTCGGAGAATGGCACAGTGTCTGATAGAACAAGGCAATAGAAGATTTGTTAAAATTTTTTTGATACATTAAACCTCTTTTTATTCTAATGGGAATGACTCAGTGAATGACAGAAAGTGAAGATGCAGGAGAAACAAACAAAAGTATAAGAGCTATATCCTTGAGAAGGCAAACTTGTTGGCACTAGGGCTTAACTGGCAGAGTTGACAATTAAAATCCCTTTATTATTTCAATGGGAAGTATCAGGTATTTAAGTACAGATGTAAGTGAGATGGTAAAATTGATAAAGGACAGAATTTTTTTTGTAGCCATTACTTTTATACATAAAATATTTCGTAAAGTCATCATCAAAGAATGAAGAGTCTTTGGGGGATGTTGGAGAAAGGAAAAGAGGTTTGAAATTATTTTAGAAAAGCTGATATTACTACAGGAATATAAAGAGATGGCTTAAAATTTTTGAGTATTTTTAAAGTTTGGTATCTTAATATTTAAGAAAATCCATTCATTCTATGTATGTCACTTTCTTCAGCAACATTCAGCTTTTGAGCTGCAGTCAAGTCCATAAACATTTAGTTATAGTCAGGGCTGAGATTTTCCTGAAAAATGAAAGAGTGAGAGAAACAGGGAGAGCTAAATACTGAGTCATTAATGAGAAAATAGGCAAGACTTATATCAAAGGGTATGGATTTGAGTTTTTAAGAGTACGAGTGAGAAATTCAGCACTGAAATCATAATAAGTAATAGGTGCTATTCTGCCCCCTTGAGTACCTGAGCTGTGTGAGTTGTGTGTTTGTGTGTGTGTGTATGTGTATGTGTGTGTGTTTGTGTTGATGGCCATGACCTCAAAGGGCCGTAGAAGAAAATGTTCACAAGAGATGGCAAGTGTCAGTTGGAAGCATAGAGGTAAGAAAAACGTGTTTAAAATATTTAAATATATAGAGTGACTGTTGATGACTGGATGCCAATTTCTAGAGTCATAGAAAAATATGTTTAAAAGTAGAAGGGGAATGGCAAATGAGGTCAGAATAAGAAATATGAGCAAAGCACATGTTTTGATGATGGGTAATCTGATAGTGACTAAAATGGACTAGGCTGTGAGGCATTATGGGATTGTTTGTAGAGAGCGGGTCTTCTAAAGTCGTTTCTACAAATAGGATTCAAATAGTCTCATCATCTTAAGTTAATCAAAAGGGGCTGGTGGTGTACCTTTGAGCCTGGCATGATATAATTTGTATTTGTTTAATATTAATGTTTATCATAAATCCTCTTATCTATTTATAATATAAATACACCTACAGTCCTATCACTGAGCTTCATATATAAAGAAGGCAACTGAGATAAATGTAGTGTTTAGGTAAAACAGATATTAAAAGCCACAGAATCATCAGCTGAATTAGACAAGGGCACCTTTAACTGGGTAATAACAATAAAATTGTGTGCAGCTCGAGACACAACATATTTCAAAACATATATGCATCTTTTTGCCCATTTTTCCATTTTGTGCAAAGATTACCTCCATATATTGTTTATGAGAAACTATTTTATAAACTTATGCTGAGACTTCTATCTTCATATTTTCATATTGTTTATTATTTTCATTAGAACCACAGCTAAAATTTAATCATTATTATAACACTAATAAAGGAGCATAACTGAAATCCATTTTAACTATAGATAATAATTCTCTAATAAATGTTAAATTTCAATGTCATGGTAGAAAGATTATCATTGTTTATTACATGAAGGACTTAAATTTTACTAACGCCACAATTTTCCTGCTAATTCACTGTTTTCTTAGTAGCACATAATTGTTTGAATAAAATTTGATGTCTTCTCATAAAAGAAAAGGCATTCAATTACAACTAAAAAGTGCAGTTAAATGACAAAGAAATTTGAAAATAACATTAATGTCCTCCATATTGGTGCCTCCCACAAACATTTTTGAAATATTAAAACATGTTTTATAGGTGGTCCAGTTAGAACACGATAATAGTTACTAATCGTGACATTAATTATTATGGAGTGATTAATTTGGCAAATACATTTTAATATAAAGAAACATATGGAAAGAAGTACGTATCAAAATGATTCTTCACTTATGATAACGTGAAACTATTCATTGTCCTGTTATTTAATAATTTTATAAATATCAATTAGAAAGCATATAAAAATAGTGAAGTTGCCAGACGTGGTAGTTCACACTTGTAATTCCAGCACTTTGGGAGGCTGAGGCGGGCAGATCACGAGATCAGGAGTTCCAGACCAGCCAGACCAATATGCTGAAACTGCGTCTCTACTAAAAATGCAAAAATTAGCCAGGTGTGGTGGTGCACGCCTGTAATCCCAGCTTCTCAGGAGGCTGAGGTAGGAGAATCCATTGAACCCAGGAGGCGGAGGTTGCTGTGAGCCGAGATCATGCCACTACCCTCCAGCCTGGGTAACAGAGCTGAGACTCTGTCTCAGGAACAAAACAAAACAAAACAAAACAAAACAAAACAAAACAAAACAAAACAAAACAAAACAAAACAAAACAAAACAAAACAAAACAAAAACAGAAAATAGTGAAATATTAAAATCTACATAATACCACTCTCTTCCTTCCAAGAGAGCATTGCTGAATAGCTACATGATGAATTTTGACAAGAGAATGTCCATTTCAAATGCACCACTTTCAGTCTGCTATTGAATACTATTTCTACCTTTCTGTTCTTTGTGGTCTTCCCCTCATTTAGGGAATTATTGAGGATATACCATATATGTATGATTACAAAGTACAATAAGCTCTAAAGGCAAGGTAAAGATTGAAATTAGAGATTGTCATGTAAATACCTAATCCACTTTTGGCACTCGGAGTCAATTTCTTTGAATAAGTGACATTATGCCAATACCTACAAGATGTAGAACAATAATACAGGAAAAAATATGGGAAAATAGCATTTTGTATATAGAAAGAATGTGCCAAAGATGATAATCAGCTAATTTATAGACCTGAATTCTGAAGACAGTCTGATTTTCATCAAATTATATTTATATGAATTAGACTTTTCTAGTATGTTGTAAAAAATGCTTCTCCATAGCTGGGTGATTCTGAAAAACTGCAATCTGATAATTGACAAATAATTCAAAACTACATTTGACTTCTTTCAAACGTTTAAGGCTTTGTTATCTTTCTACAATAAGATAAACCCAACATTGCATATTCTATTGATGTAAAATTTTAATTATTCCTACAGAAAACTACTCAAAGCTGAAAGTTTAAAGTGCTTTTTCTTTCACTCCTGTGGCCTATTTTCTTTTACTGCATGTACATACATTCAAACAGAGGCACTTTTACGTACTAATAGTTCCATAGCTTGTTAACAACAAGTATATGCTTTGACTTAGTGCTTTTTCTATGTTTCTCTCTCTTCTATAATTAGGGATTATTTTTTGTTTACTTGGTTAAGTGGGTGCCAGCAGAGCATAGTAGCTTGTTTCTTGATTTAAAGAAAATCATTAATCCAACCAATACTGACGACCCACAATCTAATCTGATTCATTAGTGTTTTTAGCTCTTGATTTCTCAGGGGAACCAACATTGCTTTTAGCATGCTTCTGCTATACTTTCCGGTTACATCGGGTGGCATGTGAACCTAATGGACTTATTTCATTTAAACTTTTCCATTATTGCAAAAAAGTAGTGCTTTTCTAAATGATCTCTAATTACCTAAAAGAGCTAATTCAACTTCCCA
The DNA here is from genome assembly GCA_004027835.1 of Alouatta palliata. Lineage (NCBI taxonomy): Eukaryota > Metazoa > Chordata > Mammalia > Primates > Atelidae > Alouatta > Alouatta palliata. The sequence continues at coordinate 27,835 of PVKV010015715.1, forward strand.
AAATGCCTAACTTTAACGGAGGAACAATTCATGTAAGACTGAATTGCCAGTATGTCTAGCTGTAATTATTATACTGAGAAATCTTTGATCCTAAAAATATGGAGCCCAGAAGTATCTTTCTCAGTTGAAAATTACTTCATAATACAAACACCATTCAGACCCACTATATTTTTTTAGCTATACTCCTAAGCATTTATGATCTTCTTCATACATGAAATCACATATACATAAAAATAACCAATTATTTTAATTCTCCATTAAATAAATATTGCCACAATTGTTCTGTTCATATAAGTTAGAAAGAATGAATAATATTATTCGATAGCACGACAGAGTGACTATAATCAATAATAATTGCACATTTCAAAATAACTTAAAGAGTATAATTGGGTTGTTTGTAACTCAAAGAATAAAGGTTTGAGTGATGGATACCCCATTTTCCATGAGGCACTTATTTCACATTGCATGTCTGTATCAAAACCTCTCAAATACCCCATAAAGATATACACTTATTACATAACCAGAAAAATTAAAAAATAAAACAAACATGAAAGTTTAATGTAATGAACATACGCAAAGTGTTTAGTCCAAGGAATAACACCTTTCATTTAGGTAAAATGGAGCAATACAAATAGTAAATTAGCAAATTCACAATTTAGGTGCTAAATTCTATTTTTGCCTGGAAAAGTATATTTCCTAGTATAAAATATTTAGATAATACTTCATTTCTTTGGTTTTTATTTCCCTATATAAATTATATCAGGGTATTTTATCCCAAAACATAAGCTCTGAAGCTTCTGAGATATAAGATGATTTGGTAAGTCACTTTAACACTTTTGGATGCTAAGGGTGTATTCTCATTTTTCTTAAGGGAAGGAGATAAGGACAGCTCTGAGAGCATTATGTGGTGAAAACAAATGTGAAAGCATTTGATGCTATTATTTTAGTACAAACAACCTCTTTAATTCCTTAATTTTGACCCTAGACATCTTAGATGTAGTTGTACCTCAAGTTGTTATTTTCAGAAAATAACAGAAAATATAAATTTTCTAAATATACATCTCTTTCTTCAACAAGAAATATGAAAACTGGGGTATTAGTTTTTGCATTTATATATATTAAAATGTTCTGAAAAGCACATAAACACTACTAACAGTAGTTATTTTGAGGACAAGATATGGGAAATGGAAGATGGACAAGACATTAGGAGACAGATTTTTACTTTGTCCCTTTTTTGGTACTTTTAGGTTTCTGAATAACTGGAAAGCATTATATTCAAAAAGGAAAGGAATAAATTTAATTTTAAAAAGAAAGGATTTATGTAGTAGGGGAACTAACTGAAGAAATGCTCCCAAGCTCAAACTAGTCATTTTTTCTAAGAAGCTTTTGTGAAGTCAGCATAGAAAAATGTCATGTTCCCAACATAATTTTCCCTAACATTGGTTATATCATGAGAAATAAAGAATCCAAATCAATTTGTGATTCTACCCAGTTATGTGGCTGTAACATATGGCCGAGTAGTGTCAATAGCTCTGTTTCAAATAAAATCAAAACATGTGACAATCCTGGTGAATTCTTTAAAAAACAGTAACAAAATATACACTGACCGCTATCATTAATTGAAGTCATTGTTGTTTATGTGTCTGAGTTGTTATATCTTTGTCATCTTTGGAACATTGGGATTTCTTAGATGATCTTTGTCATTTAAAAAGAAAAATAAATCAATATTGAACTGTCGTTCTCCATTGCATATGCAGTGGGTCTCCTTCTCAAAATAACATATATTTTAACGAGCAACCTGGTAACATTCTGTGTTACTTGTGTGTCCTCCTGAGTTACTAGATGACAAGACAGAAATACCAAATTGCCACTTCAGCAAGTTTAATAAGCAGATGCAATTATGTTTTGTTTTATTTTATTTTATTGCCCATGATATACAAATAAAACACCACCTTTGGACAGCTTTAAAAGTGAAATTCCTAGTGATTCTGTTACCATCCAGCCACTAATGGTGGAAGTACATTGTTTAACTCTCCAGTAATATAATGCCACACTCATTCTGGACTTTTGTTATTACTTCCAAATAGGAAATTAAAGTGTACAAAAAAATCTAATGGAAAATCAAATTAACATTACTAAAATGCATACATGATGACTAGATACCTTAAAATGACAATAATGTTGCCTGTTTGATACACTTTTAATTCATTTTAATCAGTTGCAGCATTTGCTCATAAATAGGCTATTTCGAAATCCATTTTGCATTTTATTTTAAAAAAGTGTTTTGAGTCACTTTTCCCATCCCTTTGCAGTGCAATTAATTAACTAATACTTGAAAATACTACTCGGAAAGACATTTGTAAAGCCAAATGATGAGTTATGTTTCTTCCGGTTTTTATCTTAACTCATCTTTTAATTAATATCTACAGGGATTGTACATTCTGCATCCAAATATGTGATAATTAACTGGGATAAGATTATGTGCAGTGCAAGTTGTGCGAGTTACTGTCGGATAGAACTCCAAACTGCAACACATATTATAAACCAAGTTAAATCATGCTTTCTAAATTTATGTATCTTAAGTTTACCTTGGTGAAAATATAAAACCGAAGCACCCATTTAGACCAAAAAAAAGCTACAAAGCATGTATTTATTTATTTATTTATTTATTATACTTTATGTTCTGGGGTACATGTGCAGAGCGTGCAGGTTTGTTACATGGGTATGCATGTGCCATGGTGGTTTGCTGCATCCATCACCCTATCATCTGCATTAGGAATTTCTCCTGATGCTATCCCTCCCCAATACCCCCACCCCACGCTATTCCTCCCCTAGCCCCCCACCTCCCAACATCCCCCATTGTGTGATGTTTCCCTCTCTATGCCCACGTGCTCTCCTGGGTCAACACCCACTTATGAGTGAAAATGTAACTGGATGTCCCAGGTTCTTGACCTCCCCTGACCCAGGAATGTGGGAAGAGGCCCTGGAGTTATGGTGGGCTTACTGTTACTATGAATATCATGGACCCAAAGAGTTTTGCAGAGAGTGATTTATTAGGCTCACAGAGAGAGAGAGAGAAGTAGACAGAGCTCCCATGCTGCTGTGGGAGAATATCCCAGTGAGGGAAATCCACAAGGGTAGAGAGGGAAAGACAGCTCCCACATTGCCATGGGAGGGGATCCAGAGAAGGAGGCCACACAGGTAAGGTGCAGTGGAGTTTTAACTTTGAAGTTATTCCCACCTCATTCATGTTTTCATGCAGTGAGAGGAGTTCTTTCACACTTCCTCTGGAGTGATTGATCTTTGACTTCGATATTGGATTGGCTGCTTGTCCCAAAATAGAGCCCCTCCTTCCAGGGCTTTTGGTGGGCTTTCTGAACAAAGGAATCTCACCTGCAATTTTACCTAGCCTGCAGGTGGGAAAGTTAGACAAAGAATTCTAGGTTCCTGGATGGGGAGGTAAAGGGAGGCGTGGTGCTGGGAAGTTCTTGCCTTTGAAACCACCCCTCTTGTGGACCAGGGAAGAGAAGTTAACACAGTCCCTCAGTCCCCACTTAGAACAGGACAGTCCAACTGCTGTTGGGACACAGGCGTCGATCACTCTTTTTCCACTGCCTGCTGAATCGGGGCATAGAAGGGGCCCTGCAGTTGAGGTTTCCTCCAGAGGGGAGCCTTTCAGGGGTCTAGGTTGATTCAGAGATCCTCGATGGAACACATGAGCCAAATACATCTGGGGTTTCCTTTGCAGGATCTTTTGTGGCCTTATGGCATTAAATCTAGAAGAAAGAAATTTGACAGGAAGGTTAAAGATGAGAGGCCTGAAAGCCAGCAACAATAGAATGGTTATAAACAGGCCTAGGAGAGGGTAGATCCAGGACAGCCAGTTGTTAAACAAGCCCAGTGATTCTGTTTCTTGAAGGTCTTTAATCCTGTGTTTGTTTTGGTCCCTCAGTTTTTTAACTTTGTTTAAGACAACACTCAATTGGTTTATAAAGTAGCAGCATTCTTTCCCTAGAAAGAGACAGATTCCTTCTCTCTCTGCTGTTAGCAGATTTAGGGTCCTTCTACTTTGAAGAGCTACGGCATCTAAAGAGTTAAGCTGTTTCTGCCTTTGCAGAGGGATATCAGCAACCTTTTCATGTTATTTAACTCCTGAGACAGCTTATAGTAACTGACTAGAGATAGTAATTTTTCTAATGCTGGTGCCAATTTGTCCTATTTTTCGAGGCCCCTCTTCCACCATGAAAGGGATAACTGGGGTTTGAGAGTCCAGTTGTAGATAGCAAAGTTAAGAGTGATAATCCTGTTAACGCCAGGATGTAAGTTAGACTCATGAGTTGTTATTTTCCTGGGGATCTCGTCGGAAGAGCAAACATAGATCCTCTAACTGCTGGCAAGTATAGGAAGGGTCGTCTCCTGGAACTTCAGGCTGTGGAGTAGAGGGCGTATTATTTTCTTCAGGAGGTGTCCTAGGCTTCAGCGGAGTGTGATGAATCCACGAATCCATTTCCACTACCTTAACTGCCATTGGGGTTGACAGAATAACCGAAAATGATCCTTCCCAAGATGGGCCTAGAGAGGGAGAGTCTGAGGGGAGAGACTTAACAAGCACCGAGTCTCCAGGCCAGAACAACTCTTTCCCTTTTTCCCTAGGGTGTACTTTAGGTAAGGCCCTAATAATCTTTTGATACTTAGCCAAGGAGGTTATATATTTTATTAGATCTGCTGTTTCCTTGTCTAATGCAAGATAATTAATAAGAAAGGGCCACCCATAAGGTGTCTCATAGGGTCTGAGTCCTGTTTTCTGAGAAGTGTTTCGAGCCCTTAAGAGTGCTATTGGTAATAGAGAAGGTGACAGGAGGTAGGTTTCCTGTACCAGTTTCTTTAGGTGTCTTTTAAGAATTTCATTCATCTTTTCCACTTTCCCTGAGGACTGAGGCCTCCAAGCACAGTGGAGATGATACTCTATTCCTAACACCCTGAAAATTCCTTGGGTCACTGCAGCTTTGAAGGCAGGGCCGTTATCATTTTGAAGACAGCGAGGGAGTCTGAATCTGGAAAATGACCTGCTTGCTGTTCCCCAGGAGGAGCTTTGTGATGTACCAAAGGATTATTTTTATGTCATATTTTACCTCCTTTGACTATTTGTTGGACAGCCTTGAAGAGACCTTTTTCTGTAAATATAGATTTGGCCATCCGATGTGTATTCTCTGTATCCATATGGAAGGTTTGATGCAGGGTTTTAAGTACTTTCCACTGGCTGGCAGCAGGTAGGAGTACTTTTCCCTCCTCAGTAGCTAGCCATCCTGAAGGAAGAAGATTATGTCCCTGGAAGATTGCCCACTCTACCTCTTCTGATGAGCATTGAGGTCTCGTTCCCTGGAGAGGGTTTTCCCATATTAAAGGTCCTTCTATAAATTCTTGTCTAGCTGCCCTTTTGGTCTCTAGGTCAGCTCGGCGATTGCCCTCTGCTTCCTTCTCATCTCCTTTCTGGTGACCTCAGCAGTGTAGACTGCTACCTCTTTGGGTTCTTGGACAGCTTGTCATAAGTCTAAAATTTCCTTGTGATATTTAATGGGAGTTCCTACCGAGGTTAGGAACTCTCTTTCTTTCCATATGGCAACATGAGCATGCAGAACCAGGTAAGCATGTTTGGAATCTGAGTATGTTTATTCTCTTTCCTTTTCCTAATTTTAGAGCTCAAATAAGAGCTACTAGTTCAGCCAGCTGGACATGAGTTCCAGGAGGAAGAAAATTACTTTCAAACTCTGTTTGATCACTGACTTCTGCATATCCTGCCTTTTGAACTCCATTTTTCATAAATGAACTTCCATCAGTGTATAGGTTAAGGTCAGGATTGGCTAGAAGAGTTTCTAAGAGATCCTCTGGAGCCACATAGTTCTGGACTATAACCTGCTCACAGTCGTGTTCTCTGTCTGCCCCTTCCTCAGGAAGAAAAGTCGCTGGATTGAGGGCTGCACTTGTGCGCAGCTGAAGTACAGGCCCTTTGAGCATTAAGGCCTGATACTTGAGTAAGCGGTTGTCGGACAGCCAGAAGTCTCCTTTAGAGGCCAGAATTCCAACTACATTATGTGAAGTCCATAAAGTTAGATCTTTCCCTTGCACTATTTTAACAGCTTCTGACACCAGTATAGCCATCACGGCTATGACCTGCAAGCAGTGTGGCCAGCCCTTTGCTACTGCATCAGTTTCCTTACTCAGGTATGCCACTGGTTGTGGTGTGGGTCCCCCAAGTCTGGTGAGAACCCCCAGCGCCACTCATAACTTTTCTGTAACATACAGGGAGAAGTCGCTCCCTGTATGAAGGCTTAGAGCTGGAGCCTGCAGTAGTGCCTGCTTTAGGATCTGGAAAGCTGCCTCAGCTGTAGAGTTCCATTATATTAGATGAGTGTTAGCTTTTTGAGTTTTCTTGATCAGAGTGTATAGATGTTTTGCTATTTTACCATATCTGGGAATCCACAATCTGCAGAAACCTGTTATTCTTAAGAATTCCCACAACTGTTTTAAGGTCTTTGGATGGGGGGAAGGCCAAAGTGGGTTGGAGACGTTTTTTATTAAAGGACTGAGTGCCCTTAGACAAGACAAGCCCTAGGTATTTTACCTTTTGCCTACAAAGTTGGGTTTTCGGTTTGGAAACCTTATATCCACAGGTGGCAAGAAAGTTTGAGTGGTCTGGGTGTCCTGCTGACACTGGGTTTTCGAGTTTGCAATTAAAAGTAAGTTATTTATACATTGAAGAACAAGGGTACCTATATGTGAAAAATTACTAAGGTTCTGAGCTAGAGCCTAGCTAAACAAGTGGGGGCCATCTTGAAAGCCCTGTGACAACATTGTCTAGGTGAACTGAGAATTCTGGACTAAAGAGTTTTCAAAGGTGAAAAGAAACTGGAAGCCAGGGTGCAATGGAACATAGCAAAAGGCATCCTTAATATCCAGGACTCTGGTGCCTCTCCCAGTATTTGAGAGAGCAAGGTGTAAGTGTTGGGTACAGCTGGGTACAAAGGGATCACAGCTTCATTAACAAGCCTGAGATCTTGCACCAGTCTCCATTGTCCATTGGGTTTCTGTACTCCTAAAATCGGAGTATACAAGGGCTGTTACAGGACTTTACTAGACCCTGAGCTTTTCAGTTCTTTACAATACCCTGTAGCCCCTTTTCGGTTTCTGGTCTTAGGTGGTACTGTATTTGATAGGGAAAAGAGGTGGGATCCTTTAACCTTATTTGAATTAGGCATGCATTTTTTGCCCGTCCAAATTGTCCGACCATTGCCGCCCAAACCTTAGGACTAAAGCCTTCTTGAAATAATGCACAGGAGGGAGGGACTTCCTCCCCGACGATGTTCATAGAGATACTGGCTCCTGCTCTGGCTCACAGGTCCCGCCCTATTCGGGGAGTGGGACTTTCTGGCATGATGAGGAAGGCATGGGAGAAGAGTATATCTCCCCAGTTACAGCTTAGGGGCTGGGAGAAATATCAGGAGACTGCTTATCCTGGGATTCCTCGGACAGTTACAGACTTGAAGGACAGTCGTCCAGGATGGGAAATTAAAACTGAGAAGTTCATGCCAGTGTCCAGGAGGAGATCAACCTCCTGGGCCTCTATGGTTAGCTTTACCCAGGGCACGGTGAGGTGATGGCTTGTGCTGGCGCTTGCCCCCGGGTACCCTCAGTCCTGCTGTTGGGTTATCTGGTTAGTCACCTCAGGCCCTGGGAACCTTCATCCCCTGGGACAGTGTGCCTTCCAGTGACCCCCTTGGCACAGTGGGCAAGGACGAGGTGGTGATCCATTTCTCTGGGGACAATTTCTTATAAAGTGTCCCATTAGACAACAGTGGTAGCAAACTTTGCCAGACTGGCGGCCAATCCAAGCCTTCCTCTTCTCTGAGCCCCTTGGGTCTGCTTGCCTGAAGGTCATGACTAGAGCTGCGGCTTTTCTCCAGTCTCTCCTATTCCTCTCAGCCTTTTCCTCCTGGTCTCTATTATAGAACACTGAGGTTGCTAGATTTAGTAATGATTCTAGGTTCTGTTCTGACCCCAGGGCCAGCTTCTGGGGCTTTCTAATGTCTGCTGTTGATTGCATAGTAATTGTGTCTTTTAGTATTAACTGACCCTTGATGGAGTCTGGCGACAGGGGAGTATATTTCTTAAGACCTCCCACAACTGCTTAAGGAAGGCTGTTGGGTTTTCATCCTTTCCCTGAATTATGGTGGACAACATTGCATAGTTCATGGGCTGCTTCCTAGTTCACCTTAATCCCTCAAGTATGCAAGTTAATAGCTGCCTACGACTCCAGTCCCCTCTTCTGAGTCAGGATCCCAGTGAGGGTCCATGCTGGTGATTACTTGTTTACCTTTAGTCTACTTTGACTATCCCAGGCTTCCAAATGAGTCAAGCGTCCCTTTTCTAACTCTCTGTACTCATTATACTTATCACTTTGCTTTGCAATTGTTTGCTTACTTATCTGTGAGGACTTTTCTCTTTCACTCATCTCATAGTTTCTGGTACAGAGCTTTACACTCGGGGAAGTAAATAAACATTCCTGGCTGACTCTCTCTACTTAAGAGCTTTAGGTAAAATAATTACCTTTTGGTAATTAGAAACACACCCACACAAACCAAATGCTAAAAGACAGGAGAAAGAAAACGGTCAAGGCAAAGAAGTCTAGGAGAAACTTTTCTCTAACATTTATTGTCTTTAGAAAAGACCTTTAATTTTCTTTTTGTTTTCATTTATGAAATGTGGAATACCTTCTGTGCATCATAACATATAATTTATTTAATATAGATTATTGATATAGCATTTCAGCATAAAACACTGCAACATGCAAGAACTCTGGAACCAGATTACCTGGGTTTAAATCTTCACTGTACCACTTACAGGTTATTTTACTTTCCTTGTCTGAATTTCTTCTTCTAAAATCAAACAAAGCAACACAAGAGGAATAGTAAGGCTAATAACTCCCTTTAAAGCCTGTGTTGAACATTAAGTAAATGGATAAATAGGAAGCACTTGCAAGTATGTCTGGCAAGCCAAAGTGTTCAGTAGATGTATTATTAGATATAGTTATTAGATATTATTATTAAATAACATTGTGTCTATTACTAGATATTATTAAATAATATATCTAGATATTAAATAATATATTTAATAGCTATTATAACAACATATAGATTAATACATTTGTTTATGTTTTCAAGATATAAGTACTGTTTATAATACTGAATGTAATACTGAAAACACATTCATCTTTTCTGCTTTGTGAGACTGCATTAAAAATAATGGTAAAGAAAACAAGCACAAAATATATGCCAGACCTTTTCCGTTTATTTTTCCATATCTACACTCCACTGTTCTTTATACCATTTGTGAATTACTTCTTTTGCCTTTTGATTTTCTTTATTGTTGTTGCTGTTTTTTCTAACCATTGGAGCAACATAAATAAATTGGAATAAGGAATAGTGAAGTTGGGTATTATTTCCCAAACCTCATTTATATTATGTCTCTGTGAGTTAGCAAGTTCACTAAATGCTACAGATTCTGTTGGGAAGTTCTCTATTAGAGATACAGATAGTTCTTCTGGATTCTAGCAATTTCTCTTTTTCTTTTCCTTCTGTCTTCTCTCTCTCTCTCTTTCTTTTTTTTTACACAGAGTCTCATCTCGCTCTGTTGCCAGGCTGGAGTATAGCATCGCGATCTTGGTTCACCGAAATTCTGCCTCCTGGGTTCAAGCTATTCTCATGTCTTAGCTTCCCTAGTAGCTGAGATTATAGGCACGCGCCACCATACCCAGCTAATTTTTTGTATTTTTAGTAGAGACGGGGTTTCACCACATAAGCCAGGAAGGTCTCGGTTGCCTGATCTAGGGATCCTTCCACCTCAGCCTCCTAAAGTGCTAAGATTACAGGCGTGAGCCACAGCTCCCACCAATTTCTCTTTTTCTTTGCCCATTCTGTTCTTGTGTTAGTTTTCTTTTGCTGCTGTAACAAACAACCACAAACGTAGTGGCTTTAAATGACACAAATGTGTTGGCGTATAATACTGTAGATCAGATTTCTGACATCTTACTGTACCAGGATCAAGGTGTCAAGAATGTTACATTCTCTTCTACAGGTTTTGTGCAAAAATGCATTTCCTTTCCTGTTTCAGCTTCTAGAGTCTCATGGCTTCCTTTTCTATCTCCAAACCTGCAATGTTTCATCTCTGCAAACATTCTTCCATAGTTACCTCTCCCTCTGACTGTGGCCAGGAAAACTTGTCTGCTCTTAAGGCCCTATGTCATTGGATTGGACACCTGGGTAATCCAGGATAATCTCCCCTGTTCTAAGGTGTTTAAATTAATTGCACCTGCAATACCCATTTTACCCTGTAAGGAAAAATGTTGCAGGGATTAGGATGTGCACCTTTTTTGAGCTCCATTAATCTCGTCAGCACTACTTTTGAGTGATATACTTTCCTGGCTGTTGGTAGCCCTGAGGCACTCGATGTTTCCTGTAAACTTGCCTACACATGTATGAACATAATATTTTTAAACAACCTATTTTGATTATGCAAGGCTACTCACAGAAAAAGAAAGATGAAAATATATTGGAAAGGGCTATCAGTAAAAAAGAGATTATACAAATATTTTATGAGAGAATGAGTTAATATGGAATTGCTTAACTGTACCAGCAGTAAGCAGAAAACTAAAGGACCCGCAGCGTGAAACAACCATATGAAACTAGCCAAATACTCTTGAAGAATTCCTGAGAAAATCAGGGCATACAGGCACTAGGGACTGCAAAAGATGAGGATGAAATGAAACATTTAGACACAGGAGTACTGAGTACATTTCTGCACAAAAAAATTCTTTCAGGCAGAATAATGGTTTATTTTCTGGAGACAATGAATGAAAAGAATATGAATTTTTGGGTGTGTAAAAAGGCAGACGGTCATGGAATAAGGCTGAAAACCTGTCCTTTCACACAATAGAGTGTTACTCAGCTAACTAGCTTGCCCTGCTCCTAGAATTCTAGCAGGTAGAACTAAAATCCCCAGTGTTGAAGACTGTAGAATCCATATTGGAAGTAAAATAATATACCTACATAAAAGATCTGCATATGCTGACATTTTGGAGATTCTTTAATAAATCGGCCTTCTCATTAGCCAGTCAACTACAGAAGGGTAACCAGGTGATAAACAGCACTCTATCATCATTGGTCAGTCATGTTAGAGGATGGAGAAACACTAATAAGAACAAAGTGTTCCAAAAAGGGCCAGCCAAGGACAACAACAAAATATTTTAGAATTTTTTAAACAGAATTATAAAGGATCTATAAAAGTTTTTAAAACTTGCTATAATTCAAAGCCAAATAAATATTCCCAAAAATAAAGCAGATAGAAAGCAGGATGATATAAAAAACAGTATAAAAATAGTCTAATAATAGTTCCAAAAAGAAGGAAAAGGAAAAGAAGGGCAAAGCATGCCAGGGGACTGAGGTTGTAGGCCTAGATACTTTCTTCTTTTTCTGTCTTTTGGCTTCAAGAGTGCATGCCTGGGAATTAAACTCAAAATGGGTTAGGATTTACTAATGAAAGCAGCTTCCATCGGTAGTAGCAATTCTGTTCACCAAGAGCAATGTCCTTGGTGTTAGAAGGAATTGAGGCTGGTTTAAACTGACTTTTTTGGCTTCATGACCTTGTCTGTAGCTCCTTTTTCTGTTGTACTTAGATTCTAGCATTTTTTTTAATCTCAGTTCATCAGCTTTCACAATAATGCAGTGAACTTTCCTAAAGCCCTTCTCATAAGTTTTTGTTTTACCTGTAATAGCCAGATTTCTGTTTTTTACCTTGTAACCCATAACAATGGATGATATAACTTATTACCCTTTTACTACTATTTGACTTTTAACTATATGTGTGTAGTAACTTTGATGAAAAAAAATTACCATGAAGAACGTTTTTAATTATTATTAAATTCTAAGAAACTTGGAATTTTTTTTAATAAAAACATCTGGTCTACTGTTAGCTTTGTGAGTAAGGTTTAGATTAGGCAGTGATAATTTTGTTAAGAATCAATGCATTTGAGGCTGGTACGAGGCTTCAAATACAATAATCATTGACACATGGAATGCCTTTTGAAATTATTCAAATAAAATAATTTTGTCATGATTTTGTAGCATTTTCTTTATTTTTTGTTGTTGTTATGTTCTTTTGGCTCATGGCTTAAATGCTCACTCTCTCAAAAAAACACACTGTTCCATCATTTTTTTTCCTGTTCCATTTGCTTTGATAACTTACCTCCTCTCTTTCACTGATAATCTGATTTCTTCCCCCTGGAAGTTCTTTGTGTAAATAACAAACTTCTCTGCTCTGGGTAGGCATGATAAGGCAACAAGGAAATGCTTACTGTTCAGACTTAAACACAGGCACAGGCTCTCTCTCCTTCTCTCTCTGTCTCTCTCTCTCTCTCCTTCTCTCTTTCTTTCATTCTCTGTCTCTCTCATTCTCTGTCTCTCATTCTGTCTCTCTCTAATTCTGTCTCTCTCTCTTTCTTCCTTTTCTTCCTCCCTTCACCCCACTACACACACCCATACACATGTTCACACATTTATCACTATCTTTGTAATTCTTTCTCATTGCTATATAATGCAGACATTCTATATAATACTGAATAGTAATATAGACTGTTATAAAATAAGTTTTACACATCTAGAAAGGTATATTGAAGTTTAAAATTCTAATTTTTAAGTATAATCTATAACGAAAGTAAAAAAATTTCTTCCTCTTATATACAGAATATTTGTAGAATTTTTTTTCTTATGAGCTAAAACCTATTTTAGATTGTGTTATTTAATGGGGAAAATAAACGGCAAATTCAGATATATGGGTTAGGCAAGCTAACCAGAAAATGTCGTATTTTTTCAAATTCTAAGCAAAGGATGCCTGGCCTTTTCTGTGCCCTGTGATTGGAACAAGCATGACATATGTATAACATTTTAGGAGCACATATTATAATCAATCCAATCCCGTTAGACTGGATAAACAAATTAGCCCTAAAATTGCTGAAATTTATCACAGATTCCAATAAATGTTCACGCATTATTTGCTCTACTCTGCTTAAACATGTGATGCTAAGTCTGTTTTAGGCTTCCACATAGGGATTAGTCATTCCAATCATATTGAAGGCCAGATTGCTTAACTACAGCACACAGTGTCATGCCACAGATAATCCATGCCCTTGATTAATGTTCTTATAATCAATTGCTGTCTGGAAGTGACTCCTTCCCATCACACTCTTCACAAGAAGAGCAGATGGTATTTAAAAGGTTATGGCAAGAGGGCATTACAGAGGTCAAACGGAACATCGATCAAGTGGGCAGAAAAATTGCTTTTTTCTTCTTCTTTCTTCTTATCGTAATAATCCACAAGGGAATGAGGTATATGAATTATAGTTTGATCTATAGTTCAAGCACTACAATATTTTCTTGTTTCAAATTTCTGTGTTGTTTTGAGTAATGAACCTGGAAATTGGATTCTTTGTGTGCCAATAAAAAATTGTACCAATATGATCATCTCAAACAAATAATTCTTAGACTCAAGAAGGTTTTTTCAAAATTTTTAATGCAGGCAGAGAGTTTCAACTTAATAAAAGCTTTAATATATAGTGACTGTTGGATCCATTTTTATATAGGTAATGGCTTCATTTATAGAAACTGACACTAAACTTTCATTTTTATATGAAATTAAATGGAATGTTTTATGTATAGATTTTTTTCTCTCTCTCCCTGTCTTTATCACATTTGTGACAGTCTATGATTCATTTCAAAGTGATCAGTTCTTTTTTTAATTGATATGCTTAGTTCTAATTAGGTAAAACCAAGGTTAGGAGGCTACATTCCAATGTGTGGAATGCAAAGATGGAAAATAGGTAAGACTATGTCAGTATAGAGATTTTTTAAAAAATATGAAAGGTGTTACTTTCGTAAATTAGCTCCTCCAGATATATAGATGCAGATGCCCTCACCATGAATAGGTCATCTCTGCACCATATAATGATAATAAAGATATTCATTATATAAATAAGGAGAATATGCACTCCATTCCATGCAGAAAAATGAAAAGTCTTTTGAACATGATGATAGAGTGTTCATGATGTGAGATATTTCTGAAGGCTTCTACTGTTCAAGGCACAATCACATGCATTTTCCGATGACTCAACAATCATTTATTGAGGATCTGTTTTGTACATAAATGTGTTAGTCACTTGGAGATACAGACTTTTTTGTTTCTTTTTTTGTTTTCCCAACTAAGAAAGAGTGCAGTGGTACAGTCATGCCTGAAGGACATCTTTACGATCATGTAATTTAAGTATGATTGAGGAGGAAATAATATGCATACAAAAAGTAATTTAACATTATTTGACAGTTTTATTCAAAAATGTTCGTAAGAGAATGAGTGGTTAAAGGTCAAATGGGTAATCCTCACAATAATGTTGTTGTGATATCACTAGAAAAAGAGACACCTCTGGTTTTTATTGGTTAAGTGAGGTTTCAGACTATTGAAGAAAAGTCTTTAAGAATAAATAGCCCCACATGCATTTATACCTATATAACAAACCTGCATGTTTTGCACATGTATTCCAGAACTTAAAGTAAGATTTAAAAAAAAATTAAAAAGAGAATAAATAGCATTTAGAGAGTCCCTGGGACCAAGGAAAGAAGAAGCAAAGGTACAGAAGTGAAATATTCTAGCTCGTTTAGACCGATAGAACTGCAGTATACACTACACACAGCAGACATATTTCAAAATGTCTGGGGTTCAGATGGCAAAGGAGCCTATATGTTGGATATAAAGGTTTGCATTTTAACATGGATGCAAATGTTTTTGAGAGAAAATTTTATTTCATGCAATCATATACTATGCCTTTCCAGTGATAGGTAAATGATATTTCCATTTTTCTAACAAATTGAACTCTTACACACATATATGGCTTTTACCAGTGCCCTACTTACTAAAATCAACTAATCTGAAACTCATTAAAACAAAATAGCTAGATGTCACTCTGAAGGAACTGAAATCTAATCTTGCCAAAATACTAACATCAAAAGATTGGAGAACATTCACTCTGTGGTTGTAACATGCATTACAATAAGAGGCAAGAGTTATCAGGAAAGTTTCATGATAGAAAAGGATTGCTGGACTTTGAATAGTTTATTGAGTTATCACTCTGTATCAGGCCTGATGAGACATAGACCCTGCTTCTCAGGAGTTTCCATGTGAAAGGAAAATATATTTTGGGACCCCAAAACCACTAAGCCAAAGGAAAAATTCAAGCTGGGAACTGTGTTAAGAAACCTGCCTCCCATTTTATTCTTAAATAAGATAGTTACAAAGATTAAAAAAAAAAAAGTGCATACATCCCTCACCATTTGCCCACAGGGAAATACTCTGTGGGCTTCAAGATTTTTACCCTAAAACAGTTCTGTTGAATTTCACCCTGGCAATGTAAATTGATAGCTTATCTTCACAGGTGCAGGACAAAGGACAGAGAGGACTCAGAGTCGAATCTTGCTCACTTGAGACAAATGCATACCTGATTGCTTCCTCTGCCAGACTGTGTAAAAATGCAGATTCCCTAAGCCAGATTAAAGTATAAATGACTATTCCTCAATTGCTCTCTTACGTGTAAATTTTGTATTCAGTGAAAGGATAATCAGAGACTCAACAGAATGCAACATTTTTGTGTCTTATGTACCTGTGACTTGGAAGCCCTCACTTCGAATTGTCCCACTTTTCTAGACCAAACCAATGTACACCTTACATATATTATTATGTCTCATGTCCTCCCTAAAATGTATGCATGCAAGCTATGCCCCGACCACCTTAGGTACATGTTATAAAGACTTCCTGAAGCTGTGTCACTGGTGTGTCATTAACCTTGGCAAAATAAACTTTCTAAATTGATTCAGACCTTTCTCAGACACTTTTGGGTTCCCAGTAGTATACAAGGCATGCTGCTATGTAGAACACGATGAATGATATGGATCCCATAAGAGGGACATATACCCATAACCCAGAAGACTTTTTGAAAAAAGAGAATATAAGAGCTAATCTTGGAGAGAAGCACAGCCTTCAGCAGTGTACAAGACAGAAAAATACCAAAATGGACTAGAGGAGGTGTTCACATTGCCAATGTTTTTAGCCTGACCCACATATTCTGATATAGCTTTGGGGTCAGGACAAGAGACACTCCTTCTAACCCACTGAGGATCACTCAAATTAGTCTGAAGAAAAAAATATGGAAAATTGACTGTCTTTTAGATATCGCTAAGCAAAATGGAAGTGAGAATACAAATAAGAAAGCCAGGTAAAATTCATCTTAATCCAAGAGATGAAGGATATATTCTTGTCTGTGTGATCCCTTCAGACATCAATATTGTTCTGGCTTTCTCTACACAAAAGATGGGTAAAAGATGGGAAAAACATCGGTTCATTCCCATCATGATTAAAACATAAAACTTTTAATGTATCCCATAGAAAGAAATTGATGCTGAGACCTGATTCACACTAATTTTCCCAGGGGTCATGTCTGGGCTAACATCATTATCCTTGGGAAGCTCTTCCTTCTTCCAGAACCCTTACTCTATTGGGAAATATAGGTGGAAGATGTTATATTATGCAGTCAGCTTTTTTGGCCTCAGTGATTGGTTTAAGGGTGTACATGTGACACAGCCTGGATTAATAGACTTCTTACCCAGTACTTTTCTGAAAAAGAAGCTGGGACAGACATACAGACCTCTTAATTTCTCAGAATTTCAAGCTGTGAATCCTAAGTCCAAAATAGGAGACTACTTATTCTGCATTTCCTATTATTGCTTCAGAAAATGAGGGTAGAAGATTTGAGATAATTATTTCAGTATTAGATACATTCTTAGAGTTTCATACACAAATGGATTGTTTCCAATGTATAAATTTAATCATACTGTTGCAAATATTTATTCATAATGGCTATTGGCATGGGGTGCATTTGTAGGTGTACATGAAATACATAGACTCTGATTCATCTCATGCCTTGCAAGGCATTTATATGCTAGAGTAACTTAATGAATAATGGTTACTTTCCTTTCTCTCCACTGCCATAGCACTTTAGGTTCTGATAATTTTCTTTATGATTTATAGCATGCATTTTGAAATCAAGTTTCCTGCAAATAAGTTTTCATAGTGATATTTTGTGTCTTTGTACTCAGATGAAGGGGTAGATGCATTACTGGCCATAAATACAAATCCTGTGTCAATAGGTAAATATGAACCTTGAAAAATTAAGCCTAGCCTGCATTCATTGTAAGTTACTGTTTTAAATTTCTTCACTAATATTAAAATAATAGACACTGTTATAATATCAGTTTTACAAAAGTATCTCCAAGGAGAAAAGAGTCTATAATCAACTTCTTACAAGATAATTGATCTGGCACCTAGCAGCCCACTATTTTAAAATTTGTTTTACACACAGATAAGTCTATTCTAGTGCAGAAAAATTAAAAGAGGACTTATGATTTCTTTTCTTTGAAGCCATAATTGGGTGGAACATTTATCAATAAGCATGAACTGTCACCAGTATTTGCACCTGGCAGTTTTCCTAGATGAAAACAGTGAATCAAAGCATAGTTATTTTAAATACTTTGTTAAAAACAAACTTTGATGTTTCCTTGATTCATCCCTGATTTGCTATAGAATTAAATGTGTATAATTTGTGATATTCATGACATGTGTGTCCTGAAGGTTCATCCATGTGGTCACAAATTACAGTATCACCTTTTAAAAGGCTGAATAATATTTCATTATGTATATAGACCACTATTTCTTTATTAGTACATTAATTGTCACTTTGTTTTAATATCTTGGTTTTTGTGAATAATACTGTAATGAACATGGGAGTGCACATATGTCTGCAAGGTGGAGATTTCATTTCCTCTGAGCATATATCCGGAAAGGGGATTGTTGGCTCAAATGGTAGTTCTATTTTCAATTTTTTGAGCAAATGCTGAGGGATTTCATTCCTGTCAGGCATGCCTCGCAAGAACTCCTGAAGGAAACAGTGAACATGGAAGGAAAAACTATTACCCGCCACTACAAAAAAACCACTAAAGTACACAGAGCAATAACACTATGAAGTAACTACATTAACACGTCTGCAAAATTAACCAGCCAGCATCATGATGACAGGATCAAATTCACACATAACAATATTAACCTTAAATGTGAAAGGGCAAAATGCTCCAATTAAAAGACAGAGAATGGCAAGCTGAATGAAAAGACAAGACTTATCTGTATGCTTTATTCAGGAGACACATCTCACATGCAGACAAACACAGGCTCAAAATAAAGGGATGGAGGGAGATTTACCAAGAAAATGGAAAGCAAAAAAAAGCAGGGGTTGTAATCGTAGTTTCCGACAAAACAGTCGAAACCAACAAAGGTACAAAAGACAAAGGAGGGTATTCCATAATGTTAAAGGATTCAATTCAACAAGAGTAGCTAATAATCCTAAATATATATGCAGCCAATACAGTTGCACTCAGATTCATAAAATTAGTTCTTAAAGACCTCCAAAGAGACTTAGACTCCCACACAATAATAGTGGGGCACTTTATTACCCCACTGTCATTGTTAGACAGATCATTGAGACAGAAAATTAATAAAGATACTCAGGACATAAACTCAGCTCTGGACCAAGTGGACCTGAATGATATCTACAGAACTCTCCACTCAAAAACAAAAGAATATACTAATTTTCTTTGTGCCACGTGGCACTTACTCTAAATTGATCACATGATTGAAAGTAAAACACTCCTCAGAAAGTGCAAAAGAACTGAAATTACAGCAAACAGTCTCTCAGATCACAGCACAATCAAATTAGAACTCAAGAATAAGAAACTCACTAAAACCACACAATTACATGAAAACCGAGCAACTTGCTCCTTAATGATGTCTAGCTTAATAATTAATCAAGAAGTTCTTTGAAACCAATGAGAACAAAAAGACACTGTACCAGAATCTCTGGGATGCAGCTAAAGCAATATTAAGAGTAACTTTTATAGCATGGAATGCCCACATCGAAAATCTAAAAAGATCTCAAATTGTTACTCTAATATTGCAACTAAAAGAACTAGAGAACCAAGAGTAAACAAACCCCAGAGCTAGCAGAAGACAAGAAATAATCAAGCTCAGAGTGGAATTGAAGGAGACAGAGACGCAAAAAATACCCTTCAAAAATTAATGAATCCAACTTTTTTTTTAAAAAGAATCAGTAAAATAGATAGACCGCTATCTAGACTAATTATGAAGAAAAGAGAGAAGATTCAAATAAACACAATCAGAAAAGATAAGGGGGATACCACCACTGAGCCCACAGAAATACAAGCAACCATCAGTGATACTATAATCATCTCTTTGCAAATAAGCTGAAAATTCTGTAAGAAGTGGATAAATTCCTGGATGAATACATCCTCCGAAGACTGAAACAGGAAAAAGTTGAATCCCTTAATAGACCAATAACAAGTTATGAAATTGGGGCAGTAACAAATAGCCTACTAAGCAAATCAGCCCAGGACCAGATGGATTTACAGCTGAATTTCACAAGACGTACAGAGAGGAGCTGGTAACATTTCCTCTCTAACTACTCCAAATAATTAAAACTATGATGTCAGGATATAAGAAGTAAACTTAACATTGTAGAAAAATAATACAGTATAATCATGACCATGGACATTTGGATTGCCTCCAGTGTTTGAATTTTATGATGCTGCTTTGATCATGAGCATACAATTCTTTGTTTTTAATATATGTTTGCAATTGTCTTGAGTAGGTACCTAGAAGTGAGATTGCAGAGTTACATCGTCAGGATACACTTATTTATTTACTTTACTTATTTATTTTTACTTAAAGACAGGGACTTACTCTGTTGTCCAGGCAAGAGTGCAGTGGCACAATCACAGCTCACTGCAGCTTCTACCTCCTTGGCCTCAGCTTTCCAAGTAGCTGGGACCACAATCATGAGCCACCACACCCAGCTAATTTTTATAGTTTATGTAGGGACAGAATTTTGCCATGTTGCTTATGCTAGCCTCAAACTCCTAGGCTCAAGCAATCCACCCTTCCTGGTCTCCCAAATTGCTGGGATTATAGGGGTGAGCCACTGAGCCTGGCTGTATGTTTAATTTTTTAAAGAAACTGATAAATCATCTGTCTTAGTACATTTTGTGCTGCTATACCAAAATATCTGAGGCTGGGTAATTCATAAAGAAAGAAGTATATTGGCCTCACAATTCTGCTGTGAAGTAGCAGGAAATAAAGTGAGTGAGGGAGAGTAAAAATATATCTGTATACAAGGTTGGGAGAAAGGAAGAAAGAATAGCTGTAAACAAATACAGAAGAAAATAAAACAACTGCAAGAAAATGACTTCTGTGAATTTATGGCCACCAAATTTGAATTAATTAAGGTCAAGGCTGAGTTTTCTCAATCAAGGGCCTTCTCAATAGCAGCTAAATCCTCAGCAGCTAAATCCTCAAATCTAGAAGTATGTTACTTATAGACGTCAATCAAAGTCAAGCAGAGCTCAATGTGGAACATGCCAGGGAAAAAGAAGTAGAAAAAGATTTTTCTAAATAATTAACTGTTTTTTTTTAATGGATATCATGTTTTCCAGTTGTATACTACCAATTCTAATAAGCTCATCCAAATAGGTTATTTGTCCTAAAACTGTCTCCACATATTTGTATAGACACTCAGTCACCTTCATTGCCATTTATAAAGTATCCTACTCCAGAAAAGAAAAAGTAAAACTAAAAATTAAAAAAATAAAATCAAGTTTAGATTGCAGCTCTGAATGTGTCAGTTTGTAAGAAATAGCACTCCAAGGCAGTTTGATGACTCTTGGTGGGTACATGTTGACAATCTGCATTGTGCTTGTTAACTCATCATGTAGGATGTCTTTGAACTCAAGAGCCGGAATTATATCATTATCTATTCTCCAGTTAAATTCTGTAGACATTGAATTAGGGTGACTAGTGTCTCCAGCTGGAAATAACTTACCAGTAACTTGGAAAATTAGTATGGATTTCAGAAAACAATTGGAAATTGGAGATATGATTTCAAAATTATCAAAATTTAGGAGATACTAAAAATTAGAGTGAACAATATCCATCTGGAAGAACATGGATAAAGGTAATATTAAAAATAAAAGAGAGGCCATCACTGGGGAAAGAAAGTAAGACGATTTGGTTTCTGGTCTCAAGGTGGTATTCATATCTTCTCATCTTCCAAGTTTTTGGCTACATAGAAACTGAAGTCATGGAAGTACTGTTAGAAGATTCATTTTTCTTTTCCTCATAAAGTCTGGGAGACTCCCACTCCAGTCCTTGGTTTCCAGCAGTAATTCAGCCTCCAACACCCAGACTCTCTTGGAGCAAGACTATTTCTCTTTATTCTGCAGGATATGTGGCTCCAGCCACTTCTGCAGGCTGTCAGTGCTAGTTAAGTGAAGGCTTTCTCCCCCACTTACACATTTTACATTTTTGTTTTGTTTTTAAAAATATGTGGTCTCCAAAGATGTATGTTTTGTCTTATAAAATGAAAACAGATCGTTCTTTAAAAACACACATTAGATTATATATTTTTGGAGCAGCAGAATAGTTCAAAACATGAAAATCTAAAACAAGTCATCTTGATCAGAAATCACAGCGCTTTCAGTATAATATTGATAGCCACGCATTGTTAAATGTGTTGTTACCACAAATAGAGGGCTAAAAAATTCCTGCAATTTAGGTACAGAAGGTACTGAAAAAGAGAGAGATATGTTAACTTAACCAAAATAATAATAATAAAAAAATCATGTTACTCATTTACCTGAGATTCAAAGCCAGATATTTGTATCTCTTCCCTTTTACTTATTTTAACTGAGGATAATTGCTTCCAGATATAGATGGAAAGAAAAATAAGTTAAACGATAGAGTAAGTCAAATTTTTTCTTCTAAACTCAATTGATGAGACCTGGAGAAATTCAGCCCTTTAGCCAAACAAAATTCCACCATTCTCAATCGCAACTGTCCGCTAAATCTTCTCTATGCATATGCAGTGGGATCCATTGAGTTGCCATGAACAACAAAGTGACATAAAGATTCATGTGCACTCCTTGGAAATGAGAAGAAGGGACAGTTCTCCCTTACTCTTTACCAGAATCTTTCTAGGTTTGCTTTGCATGATAGTGTGCCTAATGGCCATAGATAACACTGGGAAAGAAATACTGTTTCCTTCTAAGACCAGGCACAAGAGTTTAAAGCTCCTGAAGTCTCGTCCTGATAATTATTAATTAGTTATATGACCTGGAACATTTAAAGCCTCCGTTTAAGTGTTTCTCCAGGTCCCTATCTTAATAAGGGTTTGCCTCAACCAGTCCATTTTCCTTTTCTGTACTCATTTTGTATTATTTTAATCTTTCCATTCATTTGCGGGGAAAGGTAGATTCTAACATTTTTAACCATTTCATTCTTCATGCTCTGCTTCACACTCTACAAGGGGTAATTGATAGCTTTGCAGAACAAACTTTTTCTCTTCATGCTCTCTGGGATGAACATTTGGAAAGTAGAAAGAAATTAGGCAAAAGAGAAAAGCACCTGGATTTTTAGCCCACCTATGTAATAATGAGTTTCTTGCTCTAAAGTAAATGAGTTAATTGCATCCATAGGAACAGTTTAATTTAATTTAATTGGAATGTGAACAGAGAGAACATGTCTGAAGGCATCAAATCACACCTGGAAAGTAAAAGTCGTAATCTTTCCCATTAAATTTAATGAGAAAAAGGCCCATTTTAAGAATGAGTTGTGATGCTTTCAGCAATTTGACCCTATTTTTTTTTCCAAAATAACCTGCAATATAAAGTAATTTATTCAACTTCAGTATTCTGTATATAGTTGAAAAAATAGATTATATTAAATATATAAATTAAAGTCAATGCTTAAAATGTAAGTGTATCCTCTAAATTATTGTTATTTTATAGATGAATAATGAAAGAAGTTGGGTAAAAATATGTATCATCTGCTATCAATAATTATCTGAAAATGCTGCACACAAAATGTTTTATATTTATCACATGTTTTTACTCCCACAAAAAACCCTGGTAAAGTGGGCATTAAAATGTATTATCATATCATTTTTGTCGATAAGAAAACATGAGGCAGAGAGAACTTAAGCAGTTTTCTTAAATCAATTAAGAATAAATGCCATAGCTAGAATTTGAATTCAAATTTCCTATGTCCTATTCCTGCTTTTTTTTTTTTAACATTACACCAGGCAGTCAGGAAAGATATACATGTTTAATAACCACCCTTATCATTTTATTATTATTAATCCATTCATAATCAACTAATGTCAACTTTATTCCAAATACTCACGTGTTTGTCTTTTTGCTACCTGTTTCCTTTTCCTCTTGGAAGATATATAGCTAATCCATACAGAGTGCCCTCTCCTAAATTTATGGAAAGGAAAACAATTGGCTTATTCTCAAATAGTCATCAAGTAATTTTCAATTAAAGTGATAATATTTGTTTGCAGTGTGTTAATTTCATTAAGAGGATATAACTTGATTAGGTTCCACTTCCAAATCTGATTGATTTCCAGTTCAGAGTGAATACTTGATGTAAGTTTATCATATCAGCTTCTAAGTCTCTTGAGAACAGTACATTTAAAGTTGACTTCATACAGAGAAACAAAAATCTTCCAAGATCAAATATAGCACACCTCAATTTAAGACTCTTTGTGATTCTAGCCAGCAATAGTAATGTTTTTGTGTTATACACAGTGTGGTATACTCTTTCACTTAATAAATATTAACTGAATGCATACCATGGCCAAACCTGAAAGTAAAGGCAAGACAAACATTCACCTCAGATTTCCTTAAAGCCTAAAACTCTGAGTTCTATCCTAGTCTATGACTTGTTCTGGGTCTATCCACTTTTTTTTTTTTTTTAAAGACAGAGTCTTGCTCTGTCGCCCAGACTAGAATACAACAGCATAATCTCTGCTCACTGCAACCTCCACCTCCTGGGTTCAAGTGATCCTCCTGTCTAGGCATCCCAAGTAGCTGGGACTGTAGATGCTCACTATCATGCCTGGCTAATTTTTTGTATTTTTGGTAGAGATGGGGTTTCACTATGTTGGTCAGGCTGGTTTTGAACTCTTGACCTCATGTGATCCACCCACCTAGGCATCCCAAAGTGCTGGGATCACAGGCATGAGCCACCACACCAGGCTATCTATCCACTTTTAAGAGTAAAAATGGACACTGGATCATGTAAAGCAATTCCTTCCAGAATTTGACAATGAAGAGATAGAGCATACAGACATTTTAAAAGAATGTGCTGTAGAACCAAATAGCTTGGGTTAGAAACCTGACTCTGCCACTTAAGAATGGTGGAACATCAGGCAAGTTGTATCACATTTGGTGTCCTTAGTATTATGATCTCAAAAGGAGGATCTGCTTTATGGAATGTGTGATCAAAAGGCTCTCTAATGATCCTTTATGATCTTCACCTTCTGGTGTTAATCCTCTCTCAGTGTGACCAGGACCTGGGAATGGGTTCTAAATAACAGAATATAGCAAAGGTGATAGGATGTCCCCCTAGTGGTAACATGGTACTGTGTAAAGGCACAATTTTGCTAGTAGACTCTCTCAAGAGATTTCCTAACAAGTGTTAAGAGGCTAACTGGCAAAACAACCAGCTAGCATCAAAATGGCAGGATCAAATTCACACATAACAGTATTAACCCTAAATGTAAATGGGCTAAATGCCCCAATCAAAAGACATAGACTGGCAAACTGGATAAAAAGCCAAAACCCATCGGTGTGCTGTATACAGGAAACCCATCTCACACGCAAAGATACACAAAGGCTCAAAATAAAGGGATGGAGGAAGATTTACCAAGCAAATGGAGAGCAAAAAAAAGCAGGAGTTGCAGTTCTCATCTCTGATAAGATAGACTTTAAACCGACAAAGATCAAGAGAGACAAAGAAGGACATTACATAATGGTAAAAGGATCAATGCAACAAGAGCAGCTAACGATCCTAAATATATACGCACCCAATACAGGAGCACCCAGATACATAAGGCAAGTT
>PVKV010015716.1:0-52996 GCA_004027835.1 Alouatta palliata
CTGGAGTGCAATGGCACGATCTCGGCTCACCGCAACCTCCGCCTCCTGGGTTCAAGCAATTCTCCTGCCTCAGCCTCCCGAGTAGCTGGGACTACAGGCACGTGCCACCATGCCCAGCTAATTTTTGTATTTTTAGTAGAGACGGAGTTTCACCATGTTGACCAGGATGGTCTCGATCTCTTGACCTCGTGATCCACCCGCCTTGGCCTCCCAAAGTGCTGGGATTACAGGCGTGAGCCACCGCGCCTGGCTTATTACACTTTTAAAATCAAAACCAATAACCTACGATGGGCATTAAACACTGATAGTTGTTTTAAATTTGCAGCAGCCAAAATCTCCATGAAAATTTGTATATAGTACTTTATACTTCTTTAAATCTGCTTTTCTTCAAGTAACGGCATTCTAGAAAAACTATTTGAATCTTAATTTGAATTACTGATGCACTTCAGAAATAATATGCCAATATTATTTCATTTTAATATTTAGTAATTCAACCCAATAGGTTTATTCAACATTTATGAGTTAACTAAATAACATAATTATCATTTATAATTATCATGACAGTTTCCTGAATTCCAAAATTCCTGAACAAATTTGAAGGTTATAATCACTTTCAGTGAAGATTTCCCCCTAATTAAATGAAACGAAGATTAGTCAGATAAGTAAATAAATAAATACACCTACCTGCTTTAATTTTGCCCTTTGGGTTGCCAAGAACAAAAATAAACTGAAATCAACTTCAGAAAAAGAGAATCTCTTACAATTATCAATGCAAAAATGAAAAAGCCTACACACCAAGAAATCTTTCTCTCTCTCCCTCATTTGGAATTTCTACCTCTCATAATAAATCAATATTCCTTTTCTGTTACCTCATATCTCAGCTTTGTCTATACTAGATTAAAAACTAAAAACCATTTACCTCCCTGCAAAAAGGGAGACCTCTTCCTTATCCTTCTCTACAGTAAGAATAAAACTTTTCCATGAGGGACCAATACTCTACTGAATGTCTACAATAAAACTTTTATATTAGAAACTGATTTTCTCAATTTCCAATTCTTAAAAGAAGAATCTAGGAAAAGGTAAACTTTTTGAGATTTATTTCTCCATAGGAACAATGAGGATATAAGGTCTACCTCATAAAGCTATCATAAATCAATAGAAAAGAGGACAAAGAGAAATTGTTAGCAGGAAAAAATGAGTGTATATGGCATGCTCAGAAAATCAGATGTGGATCTGGCTAACACAGAGTGGGTTAGTAAGGACTAGTAAAACTAAGGTTTGTTACCTCATGTTCTCACTTATAAATGGGAGCTGAATTATGAGAACACATGGACACACGGGGGGGGATCAACACACACTGGAGCCTGTTGGAAGTGGGTGACAGGGAAGACACCAGGGAATAATAGCTAATAGATGCTGGGCTTAATAGCTAGGTGATGAGATGATCTGTGCAGCAAACCACCATGGCACAGGTTTACCTACATAACAAACATCCTGCACATGTACCCTGGAACTTAAAAGTTGAAGGGGGGGAAAGAAGTGAGGTTTGCTAAGCATAAATGAAGCTACAAGAGACATTGTCAAGTATGCTAAGAAGTGTGGCATCTCCATCCTGTATGAGAGGAAAAATCACAGAAAGGCTTTACCCAAGAATGGGAACACAGAAGAAGAATATAGTGACAGAAGAGGATGGCTAAGAATACAAGTTCAGTCCAATTGAGTTTTGGGCATGCTCAGCTTGAACTGAAAATAAAGAGAAGACTAAGAAAATTACCCAACAATCTCACAAAAAGGGAGTAAAGTCAAAACACTGTTAGGTAGTCCTTTGAAACTGTTTTTGAACAATCTGGACAGAAAGAAACATCCATCTGTTTTAACTCTCCAGCCCTGAAAATAAAAGTTCTATAAAACAATGTTTACCTTTATTGTGTGATACATTCTGATAGCTTCTTTTTGTTTTTAAAAATGCCAGTTTGGCTCTTATAAATTTATATCAAAACCCATTAGTAGAGTTAGATTAATAATGATCTAGGATACTGTTGTAGTAACCTGACTAGATCCCCAATATCCAAAGGCTGTTACATTTGGATTTTTAATATTATCCATACCTGTTTACACAAACGGAAGTGTACACGAATTTCATATTTTAGGAGACCTTTTTTACTTTGGGACTAAATTTTATACATTTTCTTGAAAAAAAAGCATGTGTATTTGTTGATATTATAATTCTGCATTTTAGATACATGGGGGAAAATACACTTCCTACTGCCTCAAGTAGGCCTAAAGACTTAATCAATGATGCTGTGAATTACAAACACTTGTGATTATGCATTTAATACAAATTACTAAAGGATATAGGTCTCCAAGAACAACTTTTAGCACACTGTAGTCTAAAACAATATATGTAATAATTTGCTACATAGATGGCAGTTGTTAAGAATATGAATTTTGATGCCATATTGCCGGGTTTCTAATCTTGTACCTGAAATATACTAGCAGTCATCTCCCCAAGCTTCAAGTTTCCTCATCTGGAAAATGGATTAACTACCTTACAGAGAGTGTGAGAATTAAACCAGACAAAATATTTATAGTGTTTTTTTAAAGAGTCAGGTTCAAATGTTAACTATTATTATAATTTATCTTTGAACATGTTATCTAGCTTCTTTGAAGTAAAGGTGTTATTTCACTGATGGTCTGTCAAGTATTCTATCATGCTCACTGTAAGAAATGCGGGATAGCATTTTTCCATCATCGTGTCTATAGAACACAGAGGCATATTTTAACTCAGGTACAATCTGCAAGTCTCATGTAAAAAGAAACTGAACCTTCATATTCTCTCTCTTCACTAATTAAATCACTTGTGAGTACATAAAAAAAAAGTCCAAGGGTTACCTCTAAATATTGACACTAGCAATTACTCCATACTATTAAATGTACTAATTTAACTTTATTGATTATGCCTCCTTTAATCCCTCTCATTTATTGGTTCTTACACTTCCTCTCTTTTTGATGATATACATTATTTTTACGGATCCATCATGAAACCCAAAAAGTAATAGTCTGAGATCATCAGGTCAAGTACCCTTATGCCTCTCACTTGTCCCTCAGTGTATCAACGTGTATAACACAGGACCTGCTACTGGAATTTACGGTGATGAATTTGAGTCACTAAGAAAACGCTGTATTATATTGATACTCTCCTTAGGAAGACATTTTTGAAAAACTGTTTTAAAAAAGAAAAAAAGCTTTAAATTTAAGTAAGTGACCTTTAGTTATCTAGTCAAAGGTATTGACTCTTTCGTAGTATATGTAAAATCTTGTTTTATTTATTTACTTTTTGAGACAGGGTCTCACTCTCACCCAGGCTGGAGTGCAGTGGTTGCAATCATAGCTTACTGCAGCCTCAAACTCCTAGACTCAAGCAATTCTCCTGCCTTAGCTTCCTGAGTAGCTGGGACTACTGGCATGTGTCACCACAGACACCTAATTTTTTATTTTTTTGTAGACACTGGGTTTCACTATATTGCCCTGGCTAGTCTTGAACTCCTGGCCTTATGCAATCCTCCCATCTTGGCCTTTCACAGTGCTGGGATTATAGGTGTAAGCCACTGCACCCAGCCATATCTTGTTTTGTTGTATACCATATCAACCTCTGATTCTGTTTAACATATATATTGCCATTACTGATAGTTCATCTTTGCATTAAGGTACTTCGTTGCTATGAATGACAGGATGTTCTGTTGTATGAAAGAGCCTGTACAACAAATTACCCTTCATCCTGACCCATTAACATAGCTTTAAAATAAAATAGCTAAGGAAAATTTGCTTTTTTTTTGAGATATGTTGCTATAAAACATCAAGGAATAAACAAAAGGCAAACCATCAGAAATTTTATAAGCAATTCCAGTTTGCTTTAGGTTTTATCTATGTTTATAGGTTATACACAATTTAACAACTTCATTTAGTGTATAATGGGAGACATAATAAAATATACATACACATTGTCTTACATATTATATGATCAATGAATACTGCCTCATAGATTCAGGTTCTTGGTTCTGTTTATTCCTACAAACAGAAACACAATCTTGTCCCCATTTTTACTCCAGCTATCCAAAGAAATGCCTACTACTGCTGTTTTTTTACTATCATGACTTAAAAAAAAAAATTTTTATCAACTAAAATTAAGGAATGACAAAGAACATTACTGTATTAATAGTAAAAATGACAATGGTAGTAGTAAAAATAATAGTAGTAGAAATAATAACAACAAATAATGGTGATTTTCATTTTTTAGTGTCTTGAGTGTATAGGCATTATAAAGTATATTTATATATTATCTCATTATAATAATCCTATAAGAAAATATTCCCATGTTACTGATTAGTAAAACTGAGGTGCAGAGAGGTAAATAACTTGCCCACAATCACAAAGCTAGTAAGGGTGGAATGGAAATTCAAAACAGTACTATCGTCTTAACAGTAGTAAGAACTCTGACTCCTACACGTATATTCTGCAGTCAAAACAGGTTTTGCTGAATGGAAATTGTGATAGAAATATTAACTGTAATTTGGGAGGAAAACCTCCCTTGTAGATTTTGAATTGGCAATTATTACACAAAACTGCTTAATTACTAAGAGAATCTGAATGAGCACTGTGACACATCAGGTTGCTACTCAGAAGAGAATTAACTTTGGCGTTCACTTCCTCCATCCTTTAACTGTAATTGATAAGACAATTATTTTCACTTCGAAAGAAAACAAACTAGGTAGCACTAATTTTTTAAAAGCATAATTGTAAATTCACTAATTTTAAATAATTTCAAAATGGCTAACTTATGGTTTGGAATAGACACAAGGAAAAGAGCATTTATATACACTGTGGGTAAGAGTATAAATTGACACAACTATTCTGCCTGAGAGGTACCTGCCAATGGATAGCAAATTTTAAAAGCAATATCCTCTGGATCCCAAAATTTCACTTTCAGAATATATTTCCAGGAAATAATTCCAACAGGAAAAGAAAAAACAAAAACCTGGCATGGCAATAGAGAATTACTACAGGGATGCTTATAATACTGAAACATCAGAAACAACCTAAATATGAAACATAATTAATTGGTTATACCAACTATGACACATCAATACAATGGAAGATCAAAATAGTTTTTTTAAATGATGGTAAAATCTGTATTCATTCACACAGAATAATGTGTAACAAAGAGTGTAAATAAGCATAACCCCAAATAACAGAGCATAGCCATTTTAATATTAAAATAAAAACATTTATACCTTACATATATGTATTAACAAGTATGAAATAAAATTGACCAAATTATTAACAACAGATTGTGTTTGAAAGACCTCTGTAAACGTACACTTTTTAAGACATTACTGTACTGTTTAAATTCCAACCACCATGCATTATTTTTACTAATCAGAAAAAAGGCTGTTTTCATCTTTTAAAAAACAAAGGAAACAAGATGCCTACCAAGGTGTAACTACAATACTCATTACAGCATAACATAGAGAGCAAGAAAGAGAAAATTTAAAATGCCAAATAAATTAATATATACATTATTTGCAAGCCATAAATAACGTTCTATTTTATTATTTATCTTAGAATAAAGTTCAAAATATACTAATAAGTGAAGCTACATACAAAGAATAAAATATTTTTATAAAATACAACTTATATTTACACAGAAAACATTCACTCAGATATAAACAGTGATTGATTTTTGTATTTGGGCGGTGGATTATGGGTAATTTGTGATTTCTGCCATTTGTACTTTACTGTGCTTTCCAAGGTTTCCCCTTTAGTGAGAATGTATTGACTTTGTAATTCAAAAAAGTGAAACAAAGAAATAAAAGGATTCTCTACCCCTCATCTACTTATATTTGCAACAACAAATATTCTATATTCAATACTTCAAATGAAAACAATTTTGTTTAAATTATTATGGTAGATGTCTAAAAATCACAAAAGGTCTTCTGAAATTGAATATTTATTAAAATACAAAATATATTCTATAAGTTAAATATTTAAGGTTTTTAAAAGGCAGATGAATTTCCATGCATTAAGAAATGTCTTTAAATAATTGTTTGAAGGTAATTCAGGTCTTCCTAAGCATCACCTTCCTAAACATCCTAAGCAGATGAAGGTCTTCCTATGCATCTGGCATATTTTCTACACAAGATCACAGTTTTACAATTCTGAGGTCTCACAAAACACATAAGACCTCTGAGTGGACTATATTCTTCAATATACGCAAAAGAACTGCAATGTTAAGAGAAAAGCGCTATCATACTATCCACATATGCTGACCTTTAAAATATTACCTAGCCAATGGACTTTCTTTTCTACCCAAATAACTTGCCCTCAATTACTAAATGTTTTTACTCTAAGAGCTGCTTTACTCTAAAAAAAAATTTAAATCTTCTGTCCCAAATTTGGCTACACTATTTCTACTTAATGATCCTGTCAAGCTATCTGTATCCCAAAAAGTTTAATTATAACAGAAATTGCCTATTTAAACCGTGTAGCTAAATAAATAACCCAGCTGTGATAACAATAAATACAATTTGAAATGTTCTAGTAAATTACTTATATAACAGTTATTTTGAATCAGAACTTGGAGATTTTTTTAAAACTGTTTCAAGAAATAATTTAGAGCTGGCTACTTAAAATAAATAGATTATATATGTTAGGAAATTTATTCAACTATTGAAGGGCTCTTCTCTTTTGCCATTTAAGACAACCATTACACCATTACTTAAGCATCATTAATATGGAGTGTAAGTTTTTATTATTTTAAATACAAGTTAATGTGTGACTTGTCAGGGTTCCTTCTTTACAGATGTCTTACATATGAATTGTCTCCAGCCCAACACTGAAGGTCCACAGACAATTTTCCTTCACTATCTGCAGTTGCCAGTTGAGATTTAATCTCTTTCAGCACTACCTCTTTGCCATAATGCCAGTAAACTTCTTCAGATAATGACAGCCACTGCCATTCTAGCTTCTAACAGAGAACAATTAATGACCAGTTCAACACAAATAAAATTTGGGACTGAAGGACAAAAGGGAATGGGGGAAAGGTAAGCATCACTGAAATCACTACATTCTACCTTCAGTTCCCCAATGCAGAAAAGTCAACCTACCTACATAGTTTGTTTTTTTGTTTGTTTTTTGAGATGGAGTCTCACTGTTGTCAACTGGGCTGGACTGCAATAGCATGATGTAGGCTCACTGCAACCTCCGCCTCCCAGGTACCAGAAATTTTCCTGCCTCAGTATCCCAAGCATCTGAGATTACAGGCACCCACCACGACACCCAGCTAATTTTTGTACTTTTAGTAGACACAGGGTTTCACCATGTTGGCCATGCAGGTCTTGAACTCCTGATCTCAAGTGATCCACCCGCCTCGGCCTCCCAAAGTGCTGGGATTACAGACGTGAGCCACCGCACCCGGCCTTCTTACATACTTTTTATCACGAATTCTCTTCATGCTTTTTACTCTTAATATGTTTCAATGAAGTCTGAGTATTCTTCCAAATGTACAATAAATTATTTTGGGTCCCTGAATTCTCAAAGATCCACCACTGGTATCTTTCCTTGGACAGAGTCTTCCTAAGAGTCTTTTTATTTCATCTCCAAATCTCCATTTGCCATTCTGCATAAGCTCATAGAGAATCTAAAGAAAGATAGATTTGCTCCGATGACAGGAAAAGAGAAAGAAACGTTAACACTGTTTTGTGTCTTGTTAGTTGAAGAAGAAAGAGCTCTTAGTCAGAAAAAGAATGCATAATAACAAAGGGCTAACAATGAACCTATGAAAGAGAAGAAGAGAGATAAAGGCCCAGAGCCAGGAAATGCTGCATACATTCTAGGTACTTACATAGGAAGAGTTCCAGTTAGTCCCTTTAGCTTTCAAACTATTGTAGAAAACCTATTCTCCAGACCCTGAGCCCATCTCCTGCAGCTTCAGCTAGCATACTGCTTGACACTCTATCCAGGTCATTGAAGCTACCATCAGAAGACAGAAATGTGCCTTTGGGACACATTTCTAGGACTCAAAAAGATATATTTTTTTCTATAAAAACATTCTTATAAAAGGTGGCTAGGTCTAATAATACATACCATCAACATCATAGCTCATGTAAAAGGCTATTGCACAACAGATTAGAAATTCATTACATAAAACATTCCTAGAAAGAATAAGCATCCCTAGTCTCTCTCAACTCCTATAAAAAATATAACTTAAAAAAAATCAGCTCCTAGAAGGTTGCCCATTTGTATTTCAAGAACTACCTATACTTTTAATTTCCATGTAGAAAGCAATTTCCTTTCTCTGTTAAAAAAAAAAAAAATCTCTTTTTTCTAAACTTACATATCCTGAGTAGCAGATTGCTTGACTGTAGCAGTCCAAGCCATTGCTGGAAGGCAGCCCCAATAGTAGGATGAGAGTAATTTCACACATATCTTCTATTTAAGCAGCCACACATGTTATGACACTGCCCAAATGCCAAAGTATGGTAAAAAAAAAAAAACTCTTATAACCTTAAGTTATACTTGAAAAGCACCTTAAAACTAAAGGAAAAAAAACCGTGTTATTCTAATTTTAAATTTGTTACTTCCAAGCCAAGGTAATACTATAGTAAAAACAAAATTCTACCCTTAAAAACACAACTATGTACATTTTTCACTATTTTAAGGACATACAAAGAAATGAGTCTCACTCTATTATTGTCCATAGGGTCAACTTAGTTATTCTATGTAATATATTCACAAATGTATATATTTCTTCCAGGTCCTCTAATTAAACTACTCCAATACTGATAATTTCTAAGTTATCAGCATAGTTATTTCAGCAGCTAAACCATAATAAGCTAATAACAATGACTCTGACTTCCTATTTTTAGGTTAGACTGAAGTTACTCATATGAAATAAAAGGAATTTAATCAATTACAAATTCCAATTGATAATTACCATCATGTTTTTAAATGATGGGACATATTTCACACACAATCAAACCTTAGTTATTAAAAATCTGACTGTCCAATGCTCAAGCAGCTTTTATTTCTCCTTCCAACTTCTGCTCTTGGGTAACCTTCACTGCTTACCCACCAAAGAAATAAAGTAATTATAAGAAGAGATGATAAAGTAGACATTTATCTAATTCAGCTTTCTACCTGATGAATGTACTTCCAATCATGGAGAACTATAGATAATCCATTCTATTAAGAGAAGTACCAGCGATCACAACTTCTCTGGAAGAAGCCTACCTACCACTTATATTTACATCCAGCCTTGGGCACCTGGACTGGACACACATCCCATGGGAGCAGACTTTTCAATTTGGAGAAAAACAGCCCAGCTGCTTTCAAAAAGTAGACACTTAAGGCCATTTAATTTCAACTGTACCTTATGCCATATAAGAAGTCCACCACTGTGTTGGTGAGGAAAGAATTAAAACAGACAGACCGAGTTCTGTCATTCATTTACAGTAAGCCAACAACTACAAAATATGCACTTAGTAGCTACACTAAACTATTCTGCTCATTAACATTTCAGTAAGAGTTGGACAGTAGCAAAAGAAGAATTATCACAAGCTGGTAATCAGGTTTAAAGATTTTTCTTTCAACTATTTACATGTATATATTATCATATTCTATTATCCATTATTCCTCAATCCATTATTAAGATACAGATTATCGTTTCATTCATCAGCCTGAGTGACAAGGAATACAACATATATGAAAGGAGGTAAATATCTATACGCTGTAGTCATTTAATGCTCATCAGTTCTAGTCCCAAAGCATATACTTTTGAACAACTAATACAGTATTCTATTCATTTAACTATATAAGGTTTACATGGCAAAAAGAACCCGATAAAACAAATCTAAAAATAAAATTCTTACTAATATGAATATTGAGTTACCATAAAGAAAGATGTAGGTTTTCATGATAAAAATATAAGATAATGGGAGATATTGTATTTGATGACAAAAATGTTAAAATTATTAAATCTGAGTAAAAAGTAAATAGGAGTTCTTGTGCTATTTTTGCAACATTTCTACTTTCCATTACTTCAAAATAGAACAAAATTTAAACTAAAATCTGAGCAAGAAAGATCGTATTTAAAACATCTTAATACTACCAATATTTAATAAGTAAGCATGGAGCCTTAAATACTAACATGTTTCCACATTCTTCTGAATATATTTTCTCCTGAACTGTGATAAAAGAAAAAAGACATTTACCAACTGAAATACACTCTTAAAAATAGTCATGGTCTTCACACTGTCTGCCAATATTAAAATAATCAAAAAGCCTCTAAATTATATTTACAAAGACCAGATGTATAAGAAAAAAAGTAATTCTGTGAAAACATAAAACTCCTAAGACTATCCCATAAGTAAGTTTAGAAAATAAGCATAGTAAGAGAAATAATTTATAATTTAACATTTCATTCATATGTTTGGCATATGCTGTATTCTAAAAGCCATTATTTACTTTAACTCTAAATTCTGTAGTTAGCCTGAATACTTCTTCTTCCATATTACAAATTTAATTCAGATTAATACTGTGTTCAAAAGTTAGTCGATCTGCACTACCTAGAAATTAGGCCAAAAAAGAATCACTACTAGGAAAAAAAAAAAAAAAAAAGTGTCTGCAATTACTACTTCTAAGAGT
The DNA here is from genome assembly GCA_004027835.1 of Alouatta palliata. Classification (NCBI taxonomy): domain Eukaryota; kingdom Metazoa; phylum Chordata; class Mammalia; order Primates; family Atelidae; genus Alouatta; species Alouatta palliata. The sequence continues at coordinate 10,702 of PVKV010015716.1, forward strand.
GATGATGCATTTATTTCATTTCATTATTTTAAAATCAGGCAAGAAAGTCACTAAAGTCCTATAATACTACTACCCTATGTTTATAAAACATTTCATAATTTATAAAGTACTTCAAAATCTATAGTCTTATTTTCATCTCACAAAATATTGCAGACTAGGTCAATACAGGTATCATAATATTAATTTAGTAGGTAAGTTTCATACCTATTGTAATAGAAAAGATGATTTATTGTCTTATTTTCAAATTTAAATTTTTCCCATTTTTATTTACAATTTTATGTAAATTCTAAACAAACACCAGATAATACATCATTATTTTCACTATGAGAACTGTCCTCTAAAAATCAATCAAGAATGATAGATTAATCATTTTTACAATAAATTACCATTGTTTAAAAAAATAGAGCTCATTAGAAAATAAAGACAAAACTCAGGAAAACAACATATAAATTTGGTTACTTTATTACTAAAATAAAAAGATAATCAAAAAAGGAAGTCTCATTTATCTTTTTAGAATCTATTAGATCTATGAAATCCAGAGAAGACGGAAAGAAAATCAGTTTTAGTAATATATTCTCAGTTTTACTTTTTCTTAGTTTGTCATTTAAAATACAAATAGTAACATCATCAAGATTCATTTATAATATTTTGTGATTTTAAATGTCAAGGTGAAATATGTAATTTACATATAAATTTACTAACACTGCAATCGATACACTATTATTTATTAAAGTGTAAATAAATACGTATTTCAAAATATTTGTATGTAAATAAACTAACACACTAAAAATTACCACAAGCTTGCATAATTTTAACCAAATCTGGTAACATACTGCTTTCACTGTGTTATTTCTAATTACAATACAACCAAGAGAATGTATTCCAAAAAAATGAACATTGTTAAAAAAGAGAGAAAAAATATCCTTTAACCACCAAAGCATCGATCACATGCTTATTTAACTTCAGCACCATAGTCTCTCATAAAAACATAAAGAATTCCTAAACAAAACAATTGAATTAGACTTGCTAATCAATATCATTTAATAATTCAATTAGGATATAAATCTAATGTTTTTCTAGCATTTAAAACACAATATTTAAAGATCAATTAACATGTCATAAGTCTATAAATTACTTCAGAATTGATAATGTTAAGAAATATCATATTTGATGTATAAAATAAGCCCTATATGTAAACAGCCTTCATTTTTAAACATTCCAAAATGGGCACAAAACATAACTGAAGTCTGACTGCAATGCTGCCCTGCAAACACACATACCTTAATGATGAGGCTATCTCATGACATCTACTAAAGAAGGGTCTTCAGTAATAAAATCTCTTTGAATAAGGCTCACACAGATCTATTCTGAAAATTATGTATTACAATACATGAAATACTGTATATTCTAAAATCTAATAAAACTCTTCCCTTAAAAAAGATTAAGACTTTTAATAGAATCCATGCTTGCTTGCATGACCCTCTGAAAACTTCAAAAGAGAAAAAAAACAGTGACAAACTGTTATCAAAATACTTTGCTAAACAATATATCTTTAAAAAATCAACAATGAAAGAATTCAGTGTGAACTATAAACCATTTTTATATGGCAATGTCAATTTTAAATTCTAAGTTCTTATGAAATAACTCCTACAACAATAGATTACTTCTGTTCTAGATTAAATATTAAACTTAAAAGACACTTAATTTATGATTACTAAAATCCTGTTTCAAAACACAAGTGCTAGCCAACATTGTACAGAACCTTAACACAGCAGGCACTCAAAAGTATATCATATAAATAATAGCTATCTTCAAATCTGAACTGTAACCTTTTTTTAACATTAAAATATCAAAACAAAACACTGAAGAGCACTTTTAAATTCAGAAGACAAAACTTATTTCCTGTGTTTAATGTTGTCTATTCGTTATTACACTAACTAGATTCAATACAGTTTTAGTCTTGTCAAATAGTCATTTTTAAACACTATAATGTTCCAAAAACAATAATCAAGTTATGAACCAGAAAACAGCATACCAAAGGAAACCTTAAAATAAATAGAACATATGGAAAATTATACTGTTGATTTTTTTTTAGAGATCAGTAATCACTGAATCACACCAAAGTATTAAACCACTGTAAACCTCTTAAGTTATTATACATTCAATTAATTACATGAACTATAAGTTTTAACACTGAGTCAATAAAATGTTCTCTACCTTTTTATACAATTAACTGCGTATTTATCAAACTGTAAATGTATCACATTTAAAGTTATTTATAATAATAATATTTTCCACTATAAGGTTAAAGCATGCAAAGCTAATAAACTGGTTCCCCCCAAATCAAACCCATATATATTCATTTATTTGTTAATGTCATATACATAAAACCTGGGTTGTAACTTTTTAAATTCTAACATAATGAACACATATTTAAAAGTTACAATAAATTACTGATTTGTTTTTTTCTTTGTTTTTTTTTTTTTTTTAACTAGGAGAGATTTGCAATGGTAATGCAAAGAAAAGACAAAGTTTGAGGGGATGCATATCCTAACTACCTTGATTTGATCAATTCACATTGTATGCAGGTATCAAAAAATCACATGTACCTGCAAAATATATACAACCACTACACATCAACTGAAAACTTTTTGGAGTTTTTTAAATAGTGTTTTTAATAATTGCTAAATTTCTACAAATTAATGATCTGCTAAAAATTACTCTGTTATGGTGTAAAAATGGGGATACAATATGGTAAAGGTTAACTACCAAAGTACAATTAAAAAAATTTTCAAATATCTTAATATGCCAAATTCATGAACAAGTTATACCAACAAGCATATCATATTATCTTAAAACAATATGATTAAATATCTATCCCAAGACCTACACAGAATTTCAGCAATCAAGTGGAACAGTATTCTTTAGTGTAAAAGTATTACAACTCAAGTGATGCAAATACAAAAGGTTTTAAAATCATACATTCTATCCATTTACATGTCTGCAAATAATCAAATGAGGCTACTGTTTTTATCAGAATTCATGTTTGCTAAGGCAAAATCTTTATGGATAATTAAATAATTATAAAATTACATATGGTTCTGGCCCAAAATGACTTTTAGGAAACAGATCATAAAATATTCCAATGCCTGCATATAATGTAAAATAATACACTGATAGTTAAAAAAAACTATAAACATTTTCCTCCCTAACAAGTGAACTTTATGTTTCTTTAATATAGGAGAAAAAACCCACGTGCACAACAAAAATGCCCTGTATTCTTAATAATCAACAACTAGTTCATCAGCAAACTTATAATGAGCTATACCCAGCATACTGTACTCAATAATAGAACACTAATGCACCCAGTAACTTAATGCCTTATGCACTTGTTTTTCATCCTTGCTATGTTTTTAGCAAAACAATCAGTAAGATACACAGATACCAATCAAAAAGTATTTACTGACCTCCCATTACATACTTTACACTGTTCTGTTAATATATTTATTTCTATTTTGATTTCCAAATAAATCTCAAATAATTCAAAACTATTAAACAATATGTATCCCTGAAATTTTGAGGCAGAAAGTGAAAACTAGTTTTAAAGACTAACAGCATTTAATATCTTTTACTATTTGTATACACTTTGAAATATGGGATATATTTTGATTCTCTCTCATCAAAACTGTATTTCATTAAGCATTTCTGGCACTCGGTGCAACAGAATTAAGAGCCAGAATTTGAGTACCTAGAATTAACAGCATATAAGATAAAGATAAAATATGATGCTCTCAGATAGTGAAACGCTCAATATTGCCATCCATGGCATTAAAAATTATGAGTAAAACAAGTGATGGTTATGAAAACAACTGCCTAGCCTCCATTATACTTATCATAGGATAGCAGCAATTAATATTTTAAAAGCTCTGTTAACTTTACAGTTTTAAAAATTGTAGTGAAATACTGATTTTAAAAAATAAGTCATAACACATCTCAAATCAAGGCCAAACCCACCCACGACTGATTATGATTGAAATCACACATAGAACATTCTGCTTTGTCTACTCCCCTGAAAGACACAAGGTGGGGACACGCAGCACTGCCTTCCAATGGTTTTATTCTATGAAAACAGGTAATGACAACAAAATTATTTTAAATAAGCCATTCCATTTAAACTTGTCAAAAAAAAAAACAACTTCTGTGTAATAGTGTTAAAATGATAGAAGAAAACTAGTTCTTGAAACTGATCATTCTAGTGCAGAATGGGTAAATTAACATTAAAAAAAGCAAAATATCAAGTCATTCCCCTTAAAACAGCATTAATTATGCACCTGCACTGAAATTTTTCTGGATGTGAAAATTATCAGTGTGGCATTACACCTACAGCAAAACAAAAGTTAAATATTTTATTTATCGAATTAAAGCATTTGTAATTTGGTTGGGACAAGTAACTATCATTAGGGAGAGGTTATACCTAATGAATTTTAACTATGCACTGTAATTCAAACATATTAACAAATGAAATGACTTATTTAATATATTTCAACAGAATTTATAAAACATTTGAAATAATATGAAGATTTTAATGTTTTTCTATCAGAGTTAAAATATTATTTTCAAAATAATTTAAAAATGTTATTTTTGAATAAACACAACCTAATTATGAAAATAATTATATATAACCCTAAGAATCACATATTTTAAATGAACAAAAATCTAAGTTATTATTTTAACTGGAGAAAATTATCTCTCAGAAAAAAATACAATGACATTTTTTACAACTTTCACTTTTTCAATTTAAGAATTTATTTTTAAATATATAACTTCTATTTCTATAAAAACTAGAATCGAGGTTAGATACCACCAAAAAGTCAGCAGCAGTCTGTTTTTCTCAAATATGTGTACTGATCCTGTTTTCTAGGGTCCCAAAGTGACTTACTGGCCTTGAATATTACTTACATATCATGAAAAATTACTCAATTTTGATATTTTAAAAAAATATATTCTCTTACCTCAAAAAACATCATTTTCTAGTATGATGAGGTCCTCCTTTAGAACACTTAGCATTCAAACTTCTATCTCCTTATTACCTAGAAATTATTTCATCACTCTAAAATTATCATGTTTTCCTTCCTTTTACCTTTGGCTTTGTTCCTTTCCTTACCTCTTCTTTTACGCCCTTCCTTGTTTTTGTCTTTTCATATTTCATTCTTTCTTTAAGCCAGCAGCATACAGACCCAAAGTGGCCTATGTGACTTGGTCTGGTATAGCTAAAAAAAAAAATTCTTACTATTTTTAAGGTAAGAAAAACAAGCCAGTAATCATCTGGGAGAGCATGAGGGGATTTTAACCCACCAGACAAGCCTGTCCAATAAAACTCAGACTTGAATCAAGTGATTGTAACTTCTCATGCAAACACATAGAGCTCTTGGAAAGCATCCAAAAAAAATTTTTTTTTTTTGGTCTTTTCTCTCCTGTCTAGAAACTAAAAAAGTAATTGGACTATAATAATTCAATCTCTTTTACAAGTCTATTTAACATGAAAATGCTTTAAATGAAATCTTTGTAAGTTAGGACTTTAAATGTTTTGACAATTTTAAATTTCATTTAAACATTTAAATCTGAGAGAAGGCTCAACTCTATTTTCTACTTCCCATGATGTTTGCTCCAATTAGGTATCAGTTATTAAATATGTAATTGCTAGATTAGTCAAGAACGAAAACCCTCATTTTTACAATTAAGAAAATAATTAACCAAAGTAATCCTATGGCCTCTGACAACTTGATTTTCAGCATATTATCATATTTAAGTAGGTTATCTTCAAACAGGGTTTTCTTAAAACAGATTAGCTTTGTTACAATTTACAGATAATGCTGATTTTAAATTAGAAAAATCATGTAAATTTATTTAAAGGAAAAGCATACGTTTAATGCCAGATGCAAACCAAACTTTATGCCAAATATCTAAAGTTAAATAAATAATTACCAAGTAATACACCTAAGAGGTATCCTAAGAGTATGTATTGCACAATATATCTAGTAACACTAATCTTCATGTTGCCTATTCATTGATGCTTAAAATAAATTATTATTACTATCATTTACTATCACCTATCACATGTCACAAATGCATTTATTGTTGGAGTATGTTCAAATCCAAGTAATGTTTACATTTAACATCCTTAAACTACCGAGTACATAATAATATTAAAATATTGAACTGGAAGAAACTGAGTATCAAAGTGCCTATTGCTAGAGGTAAATTCACAACTCTAAAATACTTATTCTGCTGCTTTGAGGATAGAAAACAACTTCTTTCCAAGTACTGACCAAATCAAGTACATGTCTTTTATTGGTACTGATTTGAAAAAATGGCCAGAAGCTCTTTCCATACTGTTTCACGTAAAAAATAGCCACTGATTTACAGAACAGTAGACAGGCATAGAATGCTATTCTTTAAGAGTACATCTGCATACTATTGTCCTGAATATGTTCCAATGTCCCTGGACACATACCATAGTGTCAATTTATACTGCTACTGCTCCTATTACCTATGGATATTCCAGCCCATTCAAAAAGTGCTGTTTTAACTTTCTAACTATAACTCAAAACTCAGAAGCCAAAAAACAAAAAAGTAGTAAACGTAAATAAATTTAAAAAAAAAACCAAACCTTTTGCATGACAAAGTTGCTATAGGCAAAAGCTAAAACTAAATGACAAAAAAGAAAAAAAATTCACAACTCCTATCACATACGAGGAACTAGTATCTTTAATTTATAAAAAGTGCCTAGGAATGTAGAAGAAAAAGGTTAGCAATTCAGCAGGAAAATGAGCCAAGTATACAGTCACAGAAAAAGAAATCTAAATGGTTTTTAAACATACCATTCCCAGTCAGATTCATAATGGAACACAAATTAAAACCAACTCTGATACCATTTCTTGCCTGTCAAAATGGCAAAAAACTGAATAGCTGAACAACACACCACTGATAAGAATGTGGGAAACAAGCATTCTCAATCCACTGCATATAGGCATGCAAAATGGTATAATCACTAAGGAAGGAAATCTAGCAATATCTACAAAAATCACAGGGGCCTGTACCCCCTGACTTAGCAATCCCATCCTGAGAATATCCCCTACAAATATACCCAAATTTGTACAATTTAATATATTTATAAATGATATAATTTATGTAATTGCAAAACAATGGCATATCTTAAGTTTCTAGTGATCAGCTACTGATTGAAAGAATTAAGCAACCTCCTAATACTAGACTACTATACCACAGTTCCAGAAAAAAAGACACAAAATGGGAGCAATCTTATGAACCCATTATGAGAGACCTGTTACGTTGGGGGGAAAAAGTATGACGTATATATGCATATACTAGTTTAACTTTTATGTAAATATTATCCTGTTCTTTGTGTAAATACTAGCTACTTTCTTGTATAAGAATATATTATTTTTTCTCATATTTTCATAAACACTAATTACACATAGAGAGCATTGTAGCAGATGGTGATTGGTGGAAGAAAGACTCCCTGGTTTGTATTTTTTAAAATAATTTCATTTTTGAACCATAATTCTTTCTAAAAATAATAATTAATAATGATTTTGCCAAATATTAGATGGAAATTACTGCTCTAGATCTCTCAAATCATCTATTACATTTCCATCAATAATTTAATAGGTGTTTCCAAACAGGGTGCTAAGGTAGTATCAAAGCCTGTACAGGGCCAGGTGCGGTGGCTCACGCCTGTAATCCCAGCACTTTGGGAGGTCAAGGCGGGCAGATCACCAGGTCAGGAGACAAGGCCATCCTGGCTAACACGGTGAAACCCCATCTGTACTAAAAATAATAAAATTAGCTGGGCATTGTGGTGGGCGCCTGTAATCCCAGCTACTCAGGAGCTGAGGCAGGAGAATCGCTTGACCCTGGGAGGCAGAGGTTGTAAGTGAACCAAGACTGTGCCACTGCACTCCAGCCTGGGCGACAGAGCAAGACTCAGTCTCAAAAGAAAAAAAGGCCTGTCTATACTGTACATTAAGGCCTTTACAGTCACTGAAAATGTTATCTGAGAACTTACTATATGCCAGACTCCTGGAAAAAAAGATCAAGCTTCAAAATCTTATTAAACACCAGTATAACATGGTCAGTTTATAGCTAGAAAATGTATAATGTGTACACTGGATGTAACCAACAGTGTTCAATAAAAACTGACAGAAAGGACCCACAACTAACAACATGTTCAATGGTGAAAGACTAAAAGCTTTTCCTCTAAGAATAGGAACAAGACATGATGCTCATTTATGCCACTTCTATTTAACTAGTACTAAAAGTTCTAATCAGAGAAATCAGAGGGAAAAAAGAAAGAAGAGATATCTAATTAGAAAGGAAGAAATAAAATTATCTGTTCACAGATGACATGATATTATAAATGAAAACTCTAAAGATTCCACACGCACAAGAATTATTATAACTAATAAATGACTTCAGCAAAATGGCAGAATAAAAAAAATCAACGTAAAAACTCAGGTGCATTTCTAAACACTTATAAGGAAAAATTTGAAAAAGAAATTAAGAGAACAATTCCACTTACAGTAGCATCAAAAGGAATAAAATTCTTAGGAATAAACTTAAAAGAGGTAAAAGACTTATACACTGAAAATTACAAGATATTACTGAAAGAAATTAAAGACACAAATAAATGGAAGGACATCCTGTGTTAATGGACTGGAATACTTAATATTGTTAAAATGTCTATACTACTCAATGAAATATACAGGTTCAATACAATCCTTATCAAGATCCCAAGGTAATTTTTTGCAGAAAAAGAAAAACTCATCCTAAAAATCATACGGAATCTAGGGACCAGAAATAGCCAAAACAATCTTGAAAAGAAGAATCCAATTACAGTCCCACACTTCCTGATTCTAAAACTTATTACAAAGTTACAATAATAAAAACAGTGTGGTACTGGCAAAAAAAAAAAAAAAAAAAAAAACCAGACACAGACCAAATACATGAAACAGTGAAGAAACAAATTCTTGCATAAAAAGTCAAATGATTTCTGACAAGGGTACCAGCACTATTCATTGAGGAAAGGGCAGCCTTTCCACAAATGGCGCTAGGAAATCTGGATGTCTATGCGCAAAAGAATGAAGCAGGACCTTCAGCTTGATCTATATGTAAAAATTATCTAAAAATGAATTAAAGGCCTAAAATATATAAATCAAAACTATAAAACTCTTACAAGAAAATATAGGGCAAAAGCTTTACAGCATTGGATTTGGCAATGATTTCTTTTTTTTTTTTTTTTTTGAGACAGAGTCTTACTCTGTCACCAGGCTGGAGTGCAGTGGTGTGATCTTGGCTCACTGCAATCTCCGCCTCCCAGGTTCAAGCAATTCTCCTGTCTCTGCCTCTCCAGTAGCTGGGACTATAGGCGTGCACTACCACGCCCAGCTAATTTTTTGTATTTTTTATTAGAGATGGGGTGTCACCATGATGGCCTGGATGGTCTCTATCTCTTGACCTCATGATCCGCCCACCTCGGCTTCCTAAAGTGCTGGGATTACAGGCATGAGCCACCGTGTCCGGCCTGGATTTGGCAATGATTTCTAAGTTTTGACAGCAAAAGCACAGGCAACAAAAGTAAAAATAAAAATACATAAAAATTAATAATTTCTGTGCAACAAAGAATACAATTAACAGAATAACAAAGAAACCTATGGAATAAAATATTTGCAAATCATTACTATCCAAAACACACACAAAGAACTTCTACAACTCAACAACAAAATAACCCAATTTTAAAATGGGTAAAGTATTTGAAAAAACATTTATCCAAAGGTATGTAAATGGCCAAGAAAAGCACATGAAAATATGCTTAGCATAACAAATCATTAGTGATACGCAAATCAAAACAAAAAGATACAACATTACATCCATTAAGATATCTACCATTAAAAAAAAAAAACAGAAAATAACAAGTGTTAGCAAGGATGTGGAGAAATTAGAATCTTTGGACACCACTGGCTGAAATGTAAAATGGTGGTATGATCACTATAAAAATAGTATGGCAGTTCCTAAAAATATTAATAATAGAATTGTATTAGGATCCAGTAATTTCACTTCTGAACATACACCCCAAAGAATTGAAAGCAGGGTCTCAAAGAGATATTTGTATACTCACTTTCATAGCAGCATTATTTGTAATAACCAAAAAGTAAAAGCAGCCTAGTGTCCATCAATAAATGAATGGATAAACAAAAGGTGATGTGTATATGTATATATGTGTGTGTGCATGTGTGTGTGCGTGTACATGCACATGTACACATATATACAATGTAATATTATGCCGCCTTTAGAAGGAGGAAAATTCTAACACATGTTACAACATAGATGAATCTTGAGGGCACTATGCTAAATGAAATAAGCCAGTCACAAAAGACAATTGCATGTGATTATAATGAACAATCTGAAAAAGAAATTAAGGTACCTAAAGAGGTACTTAGAGGAATCAAAGTCAAAGAGGCAGAAAGTAGGTACCTAGAGGGGTCAGAGTCACAAAGACACAAAGTAGAATGGTGGTTTTCAGGAGCTGGAGGAAAAGCAATGTACTGTTGTTTAATGGGTATAAAGTTCAGTTTTGCAAGGTAACAAAGAGTTTCAGAGATTGATTACACAACAATGTGAATGTAATTACCATCAAAAAATTGCATGATTAAAAATGAATTAGATGGTAAATTTTATGTTATATATATTTTACCACAATTATTTTTTAATTTAAGAGGTAAAACTGATAGAAAGGCATAAACTTGCCATGTACTGCCATCGAATTCAGTCAAGGAAGAAAAGAGTGATAAACCAAGAAGTATTATCTTTGCATTCAAAACTTTACCAAAGAAATAGAATGCATGAATTTTTATCTCAAGGAACAAACAATTCTAAGGACACAAAAATATAGTATCTGTGAAATATTCAGCTAGGTAAGTTAGGCAAAAATTTAATCTTAAGAATAAATGGCACACCTGAAAAATAAGTGGGATTGATTTTAGCAAGAGAAAAAGGGACAGTATTCCAGGAAAAAGTATAAACAAAGGTAGAAACTGTGAAAAATAAGAATAAAGGGAAAAGGAAATTTTTTTTTTCTTTTTTTCTTTTTTTGAGACGGAGTTTCACTCTTGTTACCCAGGCTGGAGTGCAATGGCGCGATCTCAGCTCACCTCAACCTCCGCCTCCTGGGTTCAAGCAATTCTCCTGCCTCAGCCTCCCGAGTAGCTGGGACTACAGGCACGTGCCACCATGCCCAGCTAATTTTTGTATTTTTAGTGGAGACGGGGTTTCACCATGTTGACTAGGATGGTCTTGATCTCTTGACCTCGTGATCCACCTGCCTTGGCCTCCCAAAGTGCTGGGATTACAGGCGTGAGCCACCACGCCCGGCTGGGAAAAGGAAATATTAACATGGCAGGTCCAGCCTCACCAGCTATAATAGAGCTTAAATCAGTTCTTAAGCAGGAAAGCAATATTATTAAAAAAAAAAAAAACAGTAAATACCTGATTTGTCTGGAATTTGGTTATAGGTAAACCTAGGAGAAGTGGTGGCACCTGAGAAGCCTAAAGAGATACTACTGCAATTCAGACATACATAAAAGGGTTAGGATTAAGGAGTCAGAAGTAGAAATAGAAAAGAAAGGAATCAACCTAAAGAAACAAGACAGTAATAGTGACAGGTGAAATACAGAGAATAGAAGTGAACATGACATAAGCAATAGATAACATTTTCTAGCCTATGAAACCAAAAGAATCCATTCGTTCAAAAATTACTTCTGAGCAACTATCATGTGCCCAACACTCTTCTAGACAGAGGATATAGCAAGGAATAAGGGAGATAACCTCCTTATTTCCACTGAGTTTACACTTTGGTGGTGAACATGATAAAAAAACAATAAAAGAGAAAAACAACTGATATTATCAGAAGATTTTAACAAGACCCAAAAGTACTTACCATTAATAAATTGGGTTTCATCAAAATTAAAATCTTGCACTCTTCAAAAGACACTATTAAGAAAATGAAAAGACACACACACAGAAAAAGTAATCACAATGCATACATCTGACACAAGAACTTATATCAAAAATATAGAACCCTTATAACCTGATAAGAAGACAACCAATTTAAAAAAAAGACAGAAGATTTAAGTGGGCGCAGTGGCTCATGTTTGTAATCCCAGCACTTTGGAAGGCCGAAGGCGGCAGATCACTTGAGGCGAGGAGTTCAAGACTAGCATGGCTAATATGGTGAAACCCTGTCTGTACTAAAACTAAAAAATTTTTAAAATGAGCTGGGCAGGATTGTGCATGCCTGTAATCCCAGCTACTCGGGAGCCTGAGGCAGGAGAATCACTTGAACCCAGGAGGCGGAGGTTGCAGTGAGCCGAGATCACACCATCGCACTCTAGCCTGGGCGACAGGAGCAAAACTCCATCTCAAAAAAAAAAAACAAACTGGAAACAACTGAAATGTCCATTAACAGGTAAATGGACGAGCAAATTGTTGTATGTCCTTACAACGGACTGCTATTCAACAATAAAAAATAATAAACTATGATATACACACAACACTCACTTAGGAATTGTCAACAATCTTTGAACCGGAAGTAAATCCAGACTTAGACTAAGGTTGACATAAGAGAAAGCTAAGCCAAGAGTCAAAAAGAACTAGCTCCCTAAATGCACTGTGGAGACACTGAATTAACTCAACTCTAAAGCCTGAACTACCTCAGCACAGTTCAGTTATAAGTCAATAAACTTCTTATTGTTTAACCAAACTGACTTGAGTTTTCCGCAATCAGGTAAATTACAGATTATATGATGTAGCTCATATTTAATGATTTCAGTATTTGCCATTTAACAGTAAGATCATTTAACTGGAAAGAATGAAGATTCATGGCAAAGAAAATGATAGATACCAAAGGAAAAAAAAATGAATGGACTGGAACACCCACTGTGGATATGTGACTAGGCGTAAAAAATATAAAAGATGTAACAAGTGTAGGCAGAGTTTTGAAAACAAGTAAACACAAAAGTTAAATATGACTCTTGCAGAAATTCCCAAGATGAAAGGCTCACTGGACCCTCAAATACAGAATGCAACCACTGGTTACCCTTTCCCCTCGCTAAGTTCTCAGTAAAAACAGCATTAACTACCAATAAAGCTCTGACAATAATTTCAGGTTTCCTTTGGTCATGAAGAAGACAGAAGAAAAACAGCAGGTGCGAAGTTAACAGGAGGGAAGCTAACATTTGTGAACAACTATTTCCCAAGATGCTTTGTTGGACAATTTACATACACTGAGTTCATCTGATCTTCTCAACAACAAGAGATTATATCATCTCCAATGCATACATTTAAAAAATCAAGATCCAAGGAGCTTAAATGCTTAACAAGGAATCTACAACTTGTAAAATGGTTATACTGGTATTGGAATCTTTATCTGTCTGACACAAAAACTACCTTCCTACAAACCACCTGATGAGAGTAAGCACCAAGAAGTTTGTCACTGTGTGTCCCTTTATCCAGCCTACCCTTAAGGAAAGCATTAGTTACTTCCCAAAAGAAAAATATGTTCACTAATGATATGACCGAGTATTGAACATTTTTTAAAGCATCTTAAGCCTGTTTATTCTTATCTCTAACGCCAGGTATTAAACTATTTGGTGGTCTCAGAAAATGACAGCAGCAGATATGGACATTATTTAAAAGAAAAAACAAAAACCCTAGGAATGGAGATAAAGAGAAATATGTAGAAAAGACATGCCTCTTGGTTTCATCAAAATTATCAACAAGATAACATAAAAAGGGTGGGAAAATATGAAAATATATTCTTCTGATAGAAAACCATCAAAATTTATAGCTTTGTTTGTGATGGGAAAAAAATGAAAAGAGCCATAGTACCCACCAATAATGAAGTATTGTAGAAGAGAAGATGCAATATAATTTTTGAAAATAGGAACAGATACATGGATATTGGTATGTGTATTAAAAGTTTTCTGAAAATAATCACCAGAGGAATTAGCAGGAGGCTTTCAGTGTTTATTTTTCTACTTTTCTATATTATTAGAATTTTCTACTATGCACATTTTTTATAAGAACAGGGATTATATGGGCCTCTTTCTTATATCTATATCTCAATATATTATAAAACTGTACCAAGTATATATTTATAAATTATGAATAGCTTTCAGTATTTATCAAGAGTTTTAACAGGTAATTGACTAAAGGGAAAATCTACTCATTTAACATGTGACTAACACTTTTACATATATCTGATTTACTCCTAAAGTAGTAATGTTATTCTTATACTATAAATGAGAAAACCACCTCGGAGTCACTTGCTAAGGGTCACTCAACTGAGAGACAGAGGTAATCATCTATACTTTGATTTTCCCAATTCAAGTTCCAAGGTGCTTTTCATTACACTACAATTGCCTATGCAAACAGGAAGGTATTTTAAAGTTAGAATATACTTATATAAGAACTTCTATTTATATTTAGGTATGTCTTGTCTCTTTCCAAAAAGGAATTGAGGTAGTTCTTTCTGGAAATAAACCCTACAGGAGAAACACAAGTAGAAATAAACATTAAGGCAAAAGGAAAAAGAAGCATTTTCCAAAAAGTTAATCTATAATAAAGATGGAAGTCCTGAATACTTTGCCTTAGATTGATTACTTAGATAGATTTGTTTCTTAGATGTCAAAGCAAAGAGAAAATGGACAACTATACATCTTTAATAAAATTCACAGCATTATCATAATAAAGGAAAACAATTACTTAGAAGTTTAGCCTTCCCTAGTACTAAGACCAGGAGGAATACTTAACTGCAGGTTCTCATAAGGGAGGATTCATAAAATACAGTGGACAATGTCCTTAAAAATAAACAAATATCAACTCAATAGAATAATGTCAAAACTAAATTCACTTTATTTAATTCTTCAAGTATTGCTACCTATGCATTACCCAAGTACTACCATAGCTCAATGAAACAAGTCTTTAACAGCAAAATGTCTTTACAAAAAATTATCAGAACAAGTCATTGTAATGAGTACACCATGTTTTACACTATAAAATAGCTCCTTTAACTTAAATCTTCAAAATATTTCACTTTAAGATGAACTAACTTAGAAGTTATCATTAGTAAATTAAATACTATGTAAGTGCCATCATTTTCAAATGTTTACTCTTAAAATACAATATTCAAAATATGAGAGGCTACAGTCCAGGCTCTGGAACAGTGGTTTTGGTACCAGGTGTTACTGTCCTCCCCAGCAAGCACTTAGACAGGTAAATACAACATAATAGGAAATTACTCCTATGAGTTAAAAGTTACTATAAAGTCAGTGGACTGGCATGGCTTATGGAAAAAGGGTCTGGAAACACACTGTTTCATAGGTGGTTAGTATTCAATACTTAATGCATGATTGAACAGTAGATATGGGGTTACAGAAAATTAACTGATCCACATAGCTAACAACCATGAAGTAGCCAAAGACTAACCACTTTATGGAGCTAGGATCATACCACCTATAAGAACAGAACCATGTATGCCCTAGCTTTCAATATAGTTTTGTAGGGTATAAAATAATGTCACATCACTCTCAAAATCCAGTCCCTTCTCCAAAATATCATAAGGAAATGACTGCTATGAACCATATAACTTTTTTCCATTAAATTATTCAAATGACTAATCTACATTGAGAAAACCCAAGAAGCTATACCATTTTATCTTTATAAAATTATTTGACATTATTTTAAAAAGCATGCAAGGGATTACTGTTTAGCTTCATCATGTGTTTAAAACAATAATGAATAAACTTCAATGCAATAAATTATGTGAAACTCAATGCAATAAATTATGTGAAACTTCTCAAACTACAACCCAAAACTTTCAAAGTCAACTATTTTATACTAATAATTCATAAGCAATCTCACCAAGATATATTTTAAAGAATACATACAAATCAACAAATACAGATTTCCTGGAATACTTAATAAAGCAAAGAAGTATGGTCTCAATATAAAAAGGGAACAAAAAAAACCCTTCTGAATTGACACTGTATTAATCTGAAATCACTTCACCACCTTATATTATTTTATACATATACGCACACATATCATCGCACATGCACACACACATACATATGCCCACATGAGCTTTCCACTTAGATGAAAATCTCCTAAAAATTGAGACAGGTACAAAAATGTATTCTATATCCTACATCCTTGTAAATACAAGTGATCATAACTTATTCAAAAGGAAAAAACATCTGTTGTTGTCAAAGTTAAAATGTACTAATTTGATCTCTAGTAAAATGTTATCAATTAGTTCACTCAATATCAATACATCATTAACCATTAGAGCACTGACTATTCTTAGTTATAATCAATCCCATTTCCAAAGGACTAGCAAAAGTATGAAGGCAGATTATTTATTTTTATTTTATATAAAACTATATGTTAAAAATGAAAACTAGAAAAAACTCCATCTGTAGGGAAAGCAAATATTTTGTTTGATTTGATTTTACCAAAACTGTGTATGAGTCAAATACTAAGCTACTAACCAATTAACTAAGCTGTTATAGAAAAAAAAAAAAAAAGACTAATTTTTTTTTTTTTGGGAAATGGGTAGTATTGAAATCCAAGTTTTAAAATCAACATACATGTTTAATGTGTTTTTCCATTTTTCTCCTTTTAAGCTGTTATTAAATTAATAGCACTTCTAGCAATCAAAGCAATTTAATGCAATCATTTTATTCTTATGAAAAATTACAATGGTTGAACTTGTTAATGATGACACTACACACTGATAAGTAAAATATAAAAGTCATTTGGTAGGCTTAATATTCACTTACCTCCATTCCTAACTGGGAAATGGTTGGCTATTCCTGACCAACTATACCTGCCACCTAACAGAGTAAATCTTCTAACCCATACATCAAGTCACAGGACTGGCTAAAATTACAACAAATCAACACTGGAAAAAAAGACCTCATTATCCATATTTATGAATATAACTTATAAATGGAAAATGCAAAATACAAGGGACCAACATATAGATACCACACATTCAATCTAAAAATCTGAAATACCTTGATGTTAAAATATAGCAGAGAATATCTTAAAAGTTAGAATTGAATAGTATCAACCAGTTCATCAATGACCTCCTTAAAAACTAGCAAAAACTAAATAATGTATTGATTAGACATATATACAAATGTAACAAAATGTAAAGAATGATAAACATAAAATTCAGGATAGTGGTTAATTCTGATTATCTCTGAAGGGGAGTCAAGATGAGAGAAGGGAGGAATGCATAGGTAGATGAAAGTTATTGATAATATTCTAGTTAATAGTACAGATGGAGGGATCCTGAGTAAATGTGTAAAAGCTTTTAGCTAAATTAACTTCTATAATAAGATTATGCCTGGACCAATTACCACAGTACATCATGAACAAACATTATAACTAGTAAAATTCTATGTTGCTGAGGTCCATTTTGAAAAAAATAATTTATATTCACTTACAGAAATTCACCTTTTATAAATGTTACTTCTAACATTAATATTAAAATATCAACAAACTCCAATCTTTTTAAACAAATATTCAAGTTAAAGGAAGGATTGTAGGAATGACCTCAGAAAACCAAAACCAAAATCATTCTTCTCCCTAAATCAGAGTAATACTACAATATTGGTTTCAAGTTACTGTCCCTCAAAGGTAGTTCAAGGCAAACTGTTTGTTTATTGTTATTATTGTTGTTGGATTTTTCTGAGACAGAGTCTCATTCTGTGTCACCCACGCTGGAGTGCAGTGGCATGCTCTCAGCTCACTGCAACCTGCGCTTCCCAGGTTCAAGCAATTCTCCTCTCTCAGCCCCCTGAGTAGCTGGGATTATGGGTGTGCACCATCATGCTCAGCTAATTTTTGTATTTTTAGTAGAGACGGAGTTTTGCCATGTTCACCAGGCAAGTTTCAAACTCCTGACCTTAAATGATCCATCACCTTAGCCTCCGAAAGTGCTGGGATTACAGGTGTAAGCCATGTGGCCAGGGCAAACATGTTAAACAACAATCAAAAAAGCAAAAAGCAAGGAAAAAAAAAAGAGTCTATAGTTAGATTATGAAATGAATCCGTATTAAAATCTTGTAAATTTCAAAAAAAAAAAAAAAAAAAGCTTCAAAAATAGATATCAAATCTTATATAAGAACTTCTAAGTCAAACCACCTTAAAATGAGAGCCAAAGCAAATGTATAATAATTTATAAGCAAATTTTGCTTAAGTCAAACTAGCAATAACTGTATATTTATATTCAACATATTATTCTAAAATTTCCCAAGCATAAAATATATTGATAGCTAATAGTAGTCTATAAGCCCAATATTAATGTGAAGACAATGCAACATAATACATTTTATGTTTTATATTTACATTTCTAAATGTATAAAGGAAGAAGATTTAAGGTTACCTAAAAGTATCAAAATCAAACATGGGACTTCATGTAAAGACAAATAGACAAATTACTAGATTAAAAAATCATGTTTAAAATGCTTAAGTACTAAGATTCTTTATTCCTTTGACTAGAAAATAAGTAATTTCAAATAAACTCATATCCAGAATTCTGAGGACAAAATGACTGTTAACTATTTATGAACCTGAAAAAAAAGTGGCAGTATTTAAAATACCAAAGGTTGAGACATTGAAAGCTAGTAGTGGTCAAACCTTTGCTCTTAATGTAAAGGAAAGCAATATAACTGAAATTTTTAGAAGTAGTCTCAACTGTCAATTTATCCACACAGGAAGCTAACAAAAGACAAAAATATCATCCTTCTGGACTTTAGTCACATTACTCTAAAGATGAAAGGGCAGGGGGAAAGAACCATACATACAAAAACCCCAATGATATTATCTCTATATATTTTCTTTTAATGGACTTGATTAGAAAGGGTTACCTTAAAAGAAAACATAAGAAGTACATATGTGCAAAGAGTTAATTCAAATTCATTCAAAATTACTTAGTGAGGTAACTTCCCAAATTTTACCATGAGGGGACCTACTATGTGCCAACCTCAGTACTATGCACTTTATATCCACCATTATATTTTACAAATGATGTGACTGAAGTCACAATAGAAGCTTGTGAGAAATGGAGAGTCTAATGACTTGCAAAGCCTGACCTACAGTACTATTGGAAATTGCTTATTAGTACCATTTCCAAATATATAGTGATAACAAAGTCAGAATGAGTAAATTTTAATATTTTATTCAACAGAATGACTTCTGGTAATTAGGGTAAAAAAAATTAAACACCAAAATTGCCCAAGAACTAGGAAATAAAAATTTTCTGTGCTCCAGTTAAGCTTCCATTCTGACTTCTAATTCACTGTACATCAAAGAAAATCAACTTGCCCTGACACATAAGGACTATTCCCTTCAGTGATGAGGCAGGTGTTGAGGCCAGAAAGAGAGCCTATTTTCCACAGCCTTTTACCTTGTTTGATCACTGGTTACTTTTGATCTGACACTGCCCTCTCTCTAGTAATGACTTCCCCCTCACAGACCCTACCTCACATCTGTCAGAAAGAATAAAGGGCATCAAACTGAGACCTGACAACGCCTATGGGCCATGCAATGTGCTACCAACAGAATGTTCCCCAGCTCCCACAATTTTCAATTCAGTTTCTTTTGTTCTGGTAGGTACAGGGTTAGGGTACCAATGACAGCAGAAAGGATTATGCACCAACTGTGAAACCAAGCCTTCTTGAATGTGTATCTTTTATCTTTGCTTCTTCATCTTCTTAAATGCTGCAAACTTCATGGTGGTTACTATGAAATACATATTCAACAAGTGCAACAGAAAGTTTGTTTAAAATCCTTTTCCAGGAGAAAACAAAGGACACAATGTATTATAATTCAACTATAAAGCTTTAAGGAAAAAATTTCAAACCCATGGTGTGAGATTAGTAAAGGCCAGCTGTCAAAGAGCACGTTAATGGTTAAATGAAACCACCGAAGTTTTACGAGGACCACTACTTAGCGGGTACAGCCATTCACTGTCTAAAAATGGAAAAGTCCCCTACAACAATGCACATATTCACAATAAGTAAATATTTCAATTGTTAAATTACAAATTCTACAATACTGGTGTGAGAATAAAGTAAAATTGAAAATAAATTCCACTAGCCTTGTTTAAATAATGTGGTGAATATATACAAACCTTTTTCTTAAGGCATTGATAATAGTTTTTAAATGTCAGAAATTAGAAAAATCTGATCAAATATCATTTTAGTACCACTTTACTCATAATTTTTCACTATTATTAAAACATTTTATGAATTCTTGAATATAAATATTTGCACTCCCCAAGCCCCCCCAACACACATACAATGATATATGGCTCATTATCAGGCATGCAATAAAGAGATTTGCCAAAAAGCAGGCTTAGAGGCTAGTATTATTTTTAAGGTTAAAACACCATCTTTAAAAAAAAAAAAATAGAGCCTTTTTAAATTTTGAAAAGTAGGACCAGAAGAGGAAACTGCATGATTATAAGTTACATGCAAATTTAATGAAAATATAGAATTATAATGCATAAAAACAAATAACTTTAGATATATACAAACACAGAAGCTCAAACATAGACAGTAAGCACTAAGGTGATTACAAGTTGATGGTAATAACTGGAAGTTCGTTTCTACAACAGCTGACAAAGGTAAGCCTTAACAGAAAGGGGGAAAGTACCATGTCTGAAGAATTAACCTGTGATACTAGGCAAAAGCACACACTAGACTCAAACTGATTTACCCCTACTGAAGACCAGATGTGAAATACCTCCTATTCTTGTACTGATCAGCAATCAGCATAATTATATTATTCTAAAAAAAAAACCTGTTCTTGACTGTAATCTAAAAACATCATAATATAAAGTATATTAGAAAAATGTAATTGTTTTAAATAGATTTTATTATGAAAAAAGATTATTCTTATATACTTGGACTAACTGTAGAGCAGAAAGTCATAAGAGTATACTAGAAAAATATATTACTTCTAGAAGGGGAAAAAAAACACACAATTTAATTCAAGGATAAACAATACAGTTTGGCAGAACCAGTACCTGTCCAGTTTTTTTCCCTCTCAAGTCGTCCAAATGTCACTTAATCCTCCAAGAAAATGAAAAAACAAACTGCATTATTGTAACAAAATATCTATGCTTATTCTTGGGCATTCTTTTCTCATTTTCGATTCCACAAAATTGTTAGAACATATTAAAGAAAAAATACTAAAATATATGGGAAGAATTTATCAAATTAAAACCTAAAAATTTTATATGAAGTATTTTTTTAAAAAAACTTCATCTTCATTGGCAGTCCATTTCAGAAAGTATTTAAAAAAAAATACTTGCCAGTGTAATTTCTGCATGGTATATTACTCTCAAGGCATGCAATGCCAGTGTTCTGAACTAAATTTAATGCCAGATCTGCCTGATGCATTTTATTGGTACCAAGCAGCAAATAAATATCAAATATATATTATATCTACCTCTTTCTAATTGCAACAATAAAGTCAAGCTCCTCTGAACAAACTCAACCACAGAAGCAACTAGCTAACTTTCATATTTTCAAGAATCAGGTAATTAAAGTATGACAAAAGAAAAGAGACCACACTTCATAGCAGTCTTGAGAGATTTTTGGTAGGGTTGCCTGAAAACAGAAGGATGAAAATGCACTGGGGGAAATACTGAAACAAACCAAATATTCTGAATGAGATGTAAACCATGTAAATGAAAATATATAATAGGTAATTTGTAATAAAAATGTTTAAAGCCGTAAGTTTCAACTTTCACTTCTAAGAAATCATATCTTAAAATCTACCTAATTCTTAAACAAAACACACTTATTTGGGATTTTACTTCTTCAAACTATCACTGCCATTCTTCTCATATGAATGCTAATGAAGAATCACTTGATACTGCTATAGAATAAAGTATATTTCACCCATTCAGTTAATAAAAATGGAGTTTTATGTCCTAAAATATATACTTTTATGTACATATTAAAGTATAAACAGTCATGTTTAAAGTTACTGACATGTGTCTCATTTAAAATGTGACTTTAAAAGAAACTCCTTCTTCCTTATCTCAAAAAGAATCTTTCCAGAACTAAACCAAAAGAACTTAAGTGTATAAATGGTTCCTCTTCATTGGCAGTCCATTTCAGAAAATTTACAATTCATACATTGAAAAAAAATTATTTTTAAGAAGTTCTAACAACTATCCATTTAATGAAAACACTGAAGAATATACAGATTTCTTTAACCAGCATGCAAACAATCTCATTCCCATTCTAAGGAGTTACATGGGGAAACATTACTAAACTAAAACTCTCAAACCTACAACAAACTATCAGTGGGTTAATAAGAACCAACTAAATACTGGAAGCTGACAGAATACAGGAAAGTAAAAAATGTGGGGTAATTCTCAAAGAATATTTGAGAAAAAATAATATTCAGCTAAGCCTGACAGTAGTAATGAACACATTCTGGAAGAAACATAAGAAGAAGAAGTGAATAATAAATGGACAAGTACGGAAAGTGATGAGACAGGGACTAGTAACTGAAACAATCTTTGAAACGAGCGACTACAGATTTCTGAAATGATAAAAACAGTATTTTGGAAAGAACACTCCTGGACTGTAGTATAATCAATAAAAGTCAACCTTTAGAAACATCTTAGTTCATGAGTGAATTCAGAGGAATATATACAATGTATCTTTATCCTTTCATACTTTTATCCATTAAATTCTTCACCAAAAAAAAAAGCTTAAAACAAATATAAACTACAGAATGCATACTACATAATGAAACTGGCTACAATTATATATGACAGATTTATCAGTATATTAATGGAATAAGGACATATGTGTGTGCATGAATAAAATTATGTCCCACAACAACTTAAAATGAAGTAGCAAACTACAAAATTATCTTCAAATACTCAAATATTAACCTAGTAAAAAGATATGGAAATTTTATCATGTTCTCAGAGGAGTTAAAATGAAAAGCTAGCAGAACATGATGCAAACAATTTTATAACCTGTAAGCATTCGCTTGGACACTTAAACACTAACTAATATAAATACATGCCTTCTTTATAGTCTCAAAGATATTCAGTAAAAAAGAAAATAAGAACTCTGATTTACAATTACTTTTCTTTGTATTACAGAGTCTCAATATATTTATTTATATGTCTTCCTAAAGTGAATGATAACCATCTAGATTTTATGCTCCAATTAAAAAATAACCAGTGAAGATCTAGTAACAGACACTACAAAGTTTTACCCCTAAACTCTCCTGAAGTAACTTGAGTACTTCTACCATCACACTTTAGAAAGAAAAATAATAAAACATGGCAGCACTAAAGAAAATTATTATACTGATGTATTCTGCAACCTAGATGTGGCTACACAAATTAAGATGCAACACAAGAAGGATTGGGAAAAAAAAAGTAAGTATCAGAACCGTATGGACTTATCCGGCTTTTACACTTCTTGGCTATTAAAATCTAGACAATCTAGTCAAAAAGAAAAATCTACCCAAAACTCACATGACTATTCATCTTTCTACTGTCTATCAGGTAGCTTTATGTTCAAATATTTGAAAATAATTTCAAGAAAGACAGCAAAAGAAGACAACCTACCTAATATGAGTAAACAAAATCTGCAGCACTAACAGAAACAGTATTTAGCACACAGGTTTAGACAGGAACATCGCCCGTGTATCTTTTGCCTGAAGACAGAGTTGCCTGACAAAGGCCCAAGTGGCACAGAACATTCACGATAATGTATCTTTGTGATAATGACTACAATAAAATGATGGAAAAACTGCATCCTATTACCTGGAATCCAGATTTAACTACCGTTTGTAAACTACATTTATGGAGGCAGCAAACCACATTGCCATGTATGTACCTATGCAACAATCCTGCCTGTTCTTTACATATACCCCAGAATCTAAAATGCAATAAAAAATATATATTAAAAAAAAAAAGCTGATTCTCCAATTCTCATTCCTTCAAGCCTAATCACTGAAATAACTGGGATTAACTCTTGGATATCCTAAAACTGTAGAACCTCATTACTGTGGATAAAAACATAAGCCAAAACTTCTTCCTAGATTTAAATAATATAACTCACTTGTTGACTGACAGGCTAGAAAGGTAGTTCGGGAACATACGCTCATAAATGATAGGCTTAATGTACTCCTAGCATGCTACTGCCATCTAATCTTATAAAATTTCTGTTTGCTAAGCCTAACAACTCAACTCTTTATCTCAACCCACTATCTCCTATTGCCAACACTTGAGCACAAAGCCCAAGACTGCACTTTCATGCTTGTATCTTAGTGATAATTTGTTTTGCTTCAAATCTCTGAAACAGCTAGTCAAAAAAGAAAGCAAATAAAAATTAGACTTTTATTAAAAAAAAAAAACAAAAAAACAGGACTTAAACTACAGACTATATAGGTAGGGGGGGGAAAGCACCAGTAAAAGAATTATAACTCTAGGAATAATCTATCAATTATAAATTTTAAACCCAAAAGAAGCACTTTTGAATTTGATCCAAAAAAAATACATATTTTTAAAGAATACTTAAATACTATGTGGAGTTTCCTATTTTTAAGCATAACAAATTCTGCATTATTCACACTGGGATATCTTTATCAGAGTTTTTAATACTAAGCTAGCTTCCTCCTGAGATCCTGTTTGCATTTGGTCATCTAATATTACTAAACTAATATAATTAACCAGGTAAATCTGCTGGGTAAAAAATAATGCATTCCAAAAAAAACTTATTTGGATATCATCCAAAGTCACTGTCTATCCTCTATACGACACTGACACACAGGGAAAGAAAAAAATACACATTCATTCTTTATTGCTTTCTATGCCTTCAAATGGCAGAATATAATTCACTTATGTTCCTAGCAAGATATCTGATTTAAAAAAAACAACACCCTTAAGAGAAAGACACCAATAGACTAAAAAGAGAGTAAGAGGATACTATCTAGCAAATAATTTAAAATGAGTAAAAATGTGTTTATTCTTCAGATTGAAATTATACCATCAAAAACTTGTTTTAGGCCAGGCACGGTGGCTGATGCCTACAATCCCACCACTTTGGGAGGCCAAGGAAGGAGAATCGCCTGAGCCCAGGAGTTCAAGACCTGCCTGGGCAATACAGTGAGACTCTGTCTCTACTTAAAAACAAAAACAAAAACAAAAAAACTTGTTTTAAATTAAACTGGATCTTTCAAATACTACTTTAACAAAATAAAACTGATTTTATTAACGTAAAAATATGCAAGTCAACATAATTCTGACAAGATTTATGTTCTAGTTGACCAGAATTGAATGTTATTAAAGACAATTATCCCAAAAAATACCCTATGAGTACATTACTGACTTCGGCTGGATAAATTTATATACAAAGAATAGCATCATTAATGTGCTAACTAGATCAAAACAATTTATTACTTGAAAGTGAAAAAACATTTGATTCTTTATCTTTAAACTTTAACTTTTATTTCATAAAATATGTCACCAAAATATTTTAAGTGATACATTTTTTAAAGCATGCTCAATTCAGTAGTAACCCATCTGTCACTAAACCAACATTTATTGAATGTCTATTATATTCCAACACTAGGAGGGAAGGATAAAAAGATGAGTGCATACTCCTGGCCCTCAAAAGAGTTGACACTCCATCAGCAAGATACATCTTTAAATCATGATTGCAATTACCAGTAGAGAGTGATTTGACATGATCTAGAAAAATTTGAAAATGTGTATCTCTTAGCACCATATTATACATACTTCTAGGTATATGCCTGAGAGAAACTCTTGAAGACGAGCACAAGAGATTTGTACAATAATTTTATTGCAACACTGTCTCTGATAGTAAACCAGTAGAAACAATGTAAGTGTCCTTCAATAAGGAATGAATAACCAGGAGGCTGATACATATAACAGAATACTAACAACAAAAAAGAATGAATCATATTCATTTCAGCTAGCTCGCAAAAATAAAAGTAAAAATGCAAATTGCAGACTCATATATACTTTGTGAGACCAGATATTTAATCATGTGACACCAGATATAAATTACATGTGACCACAAACTAAATAAATACCACATGTCATGGTTATCCACATACACATTAAAATATTTTTTAAAGCACTTTAGATCATCACAGCAGTTGCTCTGCAAGGGACAATGGGACAACAGTATAAATGTACAACTACAGAGACTTGAAGTTTAGTTGCTTTATTAATTCAAGAAGCAGCAGCAAATTTAATAAAATGTTAACTGTCAATTTCTGGGTGATGGGCATACAGCTGTTATTACTCCTTTTTGTATTCTACATTTTTATTAATTTCTTAAAATAGAAAAATAAAACAAGACATTAAAATCTGACCACACTTCACATTTGATAAAATCCCATGCTATAATTCTTATTACCTAGAGACTTTCAAATTCCACAGTATGACACTGAAAAAAAATTAATAATCTGGTCCCTTCCTTCTTTTCCAGACTCAAATATGAACACTTCCCTACCACCCAGTTTACCAACCTAGTGGCACTATAACACTCACCACTTACTAAACATTCCCCATATTTTTCTGATGCCTTATCTTTGTTAATGTTCTTTCCCATTACTGCAATTACCTTATTCCAAAATATGTCTCTTGCATAATCATCATATCACTATATATAATTCAAAACCCAGTTCAAATGTCACCTACTATTTATAGGATTTTCAGATTCCTCCCTTATCCCTTACATAAGAATAACTATTTTTGCAATTGGTGTTTCTATAGCACTATCATGAGACCAGAAACTCCTCTCTTTGGCAGTATAACTCTTGTTTAATGCTTCAACACCTCTCACAGTGCCTGGCACACAGTAATTGTTCAAACGTTAACTGAACTGAATGAACATCTGAAACAAGTGTTAAAGAACAGAGTACAGAGTTATCAGTTCATGAATTCATTAAAATTTCCACTAAATCTTCTGGACAAAAATTAAATGGTAGAGTTTCTGAATCCAAATGTCACAAAAACATAAAATACTATGTTTGCAATACAGAGAAGTTTTGTATAAAATACTGCAATTCTATTATTAATTATATTCATATTCATATAGGATTAAGATCAACACTAAATACTAGCTTTCCTCTTTGATAATTTCAGTAATTTTCCTAGAAAAAAGTTTTGAATACACTTCCGCTGGTACTTGCAGCTTCTCCTGAAATCAATTATCATTCTAAAAAATGATTTTCTACTCCTGCTAGTAATTAACTTCTTCCTTTAATGTCTCACAGCACTGGTCCATACGTGTTTTAAAGGCAGATAATATCTTTTGGAAGCTGCTACTTTGTTCAAAGATGTGTGGATTAGCATTATAGGTAATGTATCCATGCAATCCAAAGAGCCGGAAATGAAAGGTTTGGGAATCTTAACAGATCTGGATTAGAATCTTGACTTTGACATCTATCTGTTGTTAACTTCTCTATGCCTCAATTACCTCACTGGTAAAATGGGATAAAAATAACTACTTCATATGGTAGTTATGAGGATTAATTATATAAAACAGCATAGTACATGGTATATTAAAAATACTTAATAAAAGGTAACTTGTATTAAATATCTTCCATTACCAACAAATGACGGCAAAATTCTGAAATGTAGTTGCTATGGTCAAAAGGACTGTATACCCCCAAAATCCATATGTTGAAATCCTAACCTCCAAGATGATGGTATTAGGAGGTGGGATCTTTGGAGAGTGATTAAATCATGAGGGCAGAGCCCTAATAAATGGAATTAGTGTCTTTATAAAATAGGCCCCAGGGAGCTTGTTTGCCCTTCTACCACGTGAGGACACAGGGAGGTGTCTATAAACCAGACACCAAACCTGCCAGTGCCTTAATCTTGGACTTGTCAGCCTCCAGATCTGTGACAAATACATTTCTGTTGTTTGTAAGTTATCCAGTTTATGGTATTTTGGTACAGCAACCCAAATGGACAAAGACAATAGTATACAACAATAAGATGAGGTTCAGTATCTTTAGGTCAACTCCGTTAGAACGCTATATTCAAATATCACTGCTCACTGGAAACTACCATTCTGGGTTTAAGTAAATGACCCATCCATTAAGAGGGGAAAGAACACTGAAGGCAAGTGTATACGCTGGATGACTTTGGAGACTAAAGTGAGTACTTAGCCCTTTTCTACAAAATCCTTCAAAATGTAAATTATTTATGTCTGGTATTACAATTAAACTCGCTTCACAGGGAGTATTTGAGAAATAAGACATCAAGAGTATAGTAGGGATGGGAACAAACAATCTCCTTATTAACTCTTATATATAAACCCATTAATATATTAACTCTATGGTGAACAGTAAGAGAGTCCGGAAGTGGAAGCTTTCACATATGCTGAAATTAACTACTGCTATTTAAACTTTGACACAAATGTTTATCTTATATACTACTCTAGTTATCAACATGGCTACCAATCTTTTCAGCTAACTGCTACAACAGTCTCAAATCACAGCAAAGAGCAAAAAATAAATAATAAATAAAAATAAAACATTAAACTGTCAGTGGCTAACTGGTGAAATCAGACTAGGTGATAGTAGGCATTGATAAAGCCCAATTCAAATTAGTAAACTGCAGAAAGCAAATAATAAGCTTCAATATCCTCTCTGATAGGAGAGGATAAAAACCTTTATTGAAGCCTTCTTGTGTTTTGGGGCCACAAAACCTATTTGGTGCTTTACCTCTTAATCTCATTTAGTCTGATCCTCATAAGAACATGTATGAAGTAGCACTGTATCCTTTCTGCAAGGAAGGAAAACAAAGATCTTTCCTTCCTTGTAAAAATTAAAATAACTAAAGCAAGTCACCTGAGTAAGAAACAGCAGGATCAAGGTTTTAAGTGCAACTCAAATATGGTGTCAGTCTCCATCTCCACTTAAAATGCTTTCGGCCTGGGGAGGAAAAAAAAAAGCCTGGAGAGGTGAATTTGATCCTATATCATTCATGTAAGCCTCCAAAGGATAATTAAATTTAAAAGAATATTGTTACCACAGCAGCCAAAGGACTCTAAGAGAAGTCACAAAATTATAAAACTAGTAAAATATCAACTAAGAAACTGAAAAGTAAACAGTCACAATTAACTTCAGGTAATCAACTTTCAATGAGGAAATTTCATCATTTCCCTATTACCTTCTGAAATCTATTTATAGTACATTACTATTTTATTGACGATTGAGTAATCTATAATAGTTTACAGCCCAATCCTTCAGAGTAGAAAATGTAAAAAATAGACCAAATATACACATAACATATACAGATCTACATAAAAAAATGCTGACACTAGGACATAGCACAGAAGTTATTTTTGAAATAAAATTCCAGTACTTTAAAACATCAGCCTACATAACAAATGACAGATAATCTATCCGACCTCATTGTTTTACAATGGAATAAAAAGCCACCCAAAAAGCTTCTCTGTCCAAAAAGTAGAGAAGCAGAATTTGGTGCAGGGAAAGTAAGAAGCAGAGGAAATACACTTAACTGAGGTTTCTAGATCATTAATAACTATATGCTCAAACTAAATACGACTTAAAAATAGCTTTGTGGCATGCACTATACAGAAGTGATATAAAATCTATCTCTAGAAGAGACAGATACATACAATATGCTAGACCCTCACTACAGTTGTACTCCTCAAATCTATTTGTACAGTCAACACAAGAGTTTTATAGCAAATACAAACTTTACCTATGAAGGTACGTCACATTTGTCTCACTCAAAAATAACTAAAACAGAAACTCATTCTCTTTTGGGAAAATTCTATATCTAAGTTCTATGCTTCACTATAACTCATTTAAGGCAAATCACTGTCCTCACTTTCCACATGAATAAAACTTCTCCCTCATAAACACAAGAATCCTTCCCCTATTCTAAAGTTTATCTTACTTAAACCAGTGCCACAAATAAGAATGTTCTACTATCTTACCACTTTGTATAATATGGTAACTTCATCCTGTAGCATTCTAGATACAACTAATATTGTGAATTACTTAAGAAGAAATGTTCCCATTAAGGTCACATAAAGGACAAAATAAACCATAACATGAGCAGAAACTTGTAGAGGCATTACATCCTTATAGTTACATCAAGGACATAAAAGCTATGTCACAGAAATATACAAAGACAATGCTGCCATCTAAAGGCCAAGATATAATATGAAAAGATGGATGTATACTCAAATACTACCAAAACAACTTCATATTTTAGTCAGCAAATTTTATACTAAAACTATGCTATGATTATTTTTAGACTATGTAATTAAGTTCTAACACTTTTTGAGAAGATTCAGTTTATTAAGAGCATTAGCAAAATAATTTGGCTAATGATCAGTATTTGTCAAAGCATAGCTGGGATTCTTATGGCATTCTTTCTGACACAGTGTTCTCTGTACATATCTGTATTCATTGCTAATTTAAAATATTTGTTGTTACATTAATAAGAATACATGTCAAAACAAAAACATCCTAACTACTTAAAATTGTAGCTTTGCAAGTATTTAAATATTTCTCCTTGTTTCATAAATTTTAAAAATATAAACTTCCTATGAGAGGTTAGTTATCAATATCTCAATTACCCAATAAATAGTTCAAATGATTCGACATTTCTTTTTCTAAGAAACTTAAATGGGAAAAACTGTAGTGAATTAGCCTTTAAGACTTAGCAAAATTACCTCAAATTTCCAATGAAATAAAAACGTTTAATCAAAAAAACTAAATACAAAACTGATTCCCTTAGCATTTAAGTATATAACATCTTTTCAATGTACCAAAATTAGAAAAAAACTAATGTGAACATAACAAGAACCTTCAAAACAAAACAAGTTGCTTTCTTTGGGAAAACCACTGGCTAAAAATTGTTTTATGTGCCAATAAA
Organism: Alouatta palliata; assembly: GCA_004027835.1. Classification (NCBI taxonomy): domain Eukaryota; kingdom Metazoa; phylum Chordata; class Mammalia; order Primates; family Atelidae; genus Alouatta; species Alouatta palliata. The sequence continues at coordinate 41,789 of PVKV010015716.1, forward strand.
ACTATCTCTCTATGCTTACTCAACAAGAAAAATACAAGGCAGCAAATATCCTATTTCTTGAGGAATAGAAAACTTCTAAATTGAGATCGCCACCCCTTAATTTATCTTGGATATAAAGTGAAACCCAAAAGTTAGATAACAAATACAGTTGTGATGCCACAAAAACTACTATATTTTACATGTCTCCTATAAGTCATAGTTTGCACTAGACAATTTAAAGATACTATGTCATTTACTTCTCAAAACTATAACCAGCAAATATCAATAAACTCATTTACAAATGAGGTATAAAGAACTCAAGTAACTTTCCCAGGGTCACAATGCAAGTGAGGAGATACCAATATTCAAAAATTCAGTCTCTCTAACACAGAAGACCTAACTCTCTTTACCAAATCTTACCAAGTCCCAGGAATGACTATTACATAATATTTATTAAATGTTATAAATTCCAAGGGTCAGTAAAAAGATCTATTTTTGAAGTACAACTAAAAAAGCAAGTCTTCTTTGTGGCATACTATACGTTCAGGACTACCCTGACAACATTTTCAAATACAGACATGCATTGCTTAATGACAGGAAAATATTATGAGAAATGTACCATTAGGTAATTTTCTAGTTGTATGAACATCATAGAATGTACTTACACAAACCTAGACCAAACAGTCTACTAAAGCCCTGAGCTATATGACATAGTTTTTACTGCGCCTGAGCTGCAAAGCTGAACAGCATATCACTGTATTGAATACTGTAGGCAACTGTAACACAACGGTAAGTATTTCTGTATCTAAATATAGAAAAGGCAAAAATACTCCATAATAATCTTACATGACCACTATTGTATATGCTATCCACTGTTAACCAAAACATTGTTATACAGCCCATGACTGTATGTATGCTATTTTTCAATTTTGAGAACGCCTACTGGTGCCTCCTAGTGACAACTTTTACTTTTAACTGATATGATGTACCTATCAAATAAAAACGTAAATGCTTTGGAATATTATTCAGTCATAAAAATTAATAAAGCTCTGATACATGGTAAACACAAACGAACCTTGAAAACATCATGCTAAATGAGACACCAGAAATAAAAGACCATGTATCGTGTGATTCCATTTATACAAAATATCTAGAATAGGAAAACCCCATAGAGATATAAAGTAGATTAGCAATTGCCAGGGACTAGAAGAAGGGTAAAATGGGCAGTGGTAGCTAATGGGCACAGGGTTTTTTTAGGGGCAATGGAAATATTCAAAAATTAGACACTTGTAATAACTGCACAACATGGTAAATATACTAAAAACTGATGCGCTGTATACTTTAAAGAGGGGAAATTTACTTTATGTGAATTACCTCTCAATGAAAAAACTTAAAAGATGTTTAAGTATTATACATTAAGTATGTCTGAGTTACCCATGTATGTGCTTAAAATATAAAACCTATGTAATTGCCCATATTATCTGCTCTAATTTATTGAATCCCATTTTTTGTCATACCAAGTAAAAGGCTCTATTTTACAAGAGTACATTTTTCTGAACATTAAAAAATTCTAATTGTCTAGAATTATTATAATCCCTAGAGATATGGAAAGAACTACAACCATAGACTTATGTTTGGCAAATAAATTTGATTTTTCCAATTTACCAGCATTAGCTCACTGTCCACATTCGAAAAGATACATTATCACATGCTGATGAGGGATTTTTAACATGCAAGTAGCACATACAAACACCATCTATTCAGTTAAAAGATCAAGTTAGAAAATCATCACTTTAAAAGAATTTTTGCTTTTGACAAAGTAGTATTTGAACCACAAGAAAACAAGCAGAAAAAAAAATTACAAATAATAGAAAGAATTTGAAGGTAAGGAACAAAATGAACAACATGAGAATGAAAACAAGTACTTACTAATTTGTTTTCCTGCATGTATATTCTCTGTAATTTCAGACAGCCCTTAGCTATGACGATCATGCCTTCATCTGAGATCTTGTAACACTGGCCAAAATGAATATCTTTGAGTTCTCTGCATTTTGAGCCCAGCTGTAAACAAAGAGATTTAGCTGAATGCTCAAAACATAACAAAGGCAATATATTTCCAGTGAGATTTGCATATATTTTTTTGAAAACAATCATGTCAGAGTTAAATATCTGTTACTTTGAAAATAAGATAGAATATAAGCAATCCATAACTTAAAACACTACTGTATAAACATTTTTACCTTCCTCCCTGCTTCAACTAACTCATACTACATGCCCACCAAGGTACACAGATTACTTAACAGTTAAAAATTATATATTTATTACTCGAATTTTTTTTTTTTTTGAGACAGGGTGTCACTGTGTCACCCAGGCTACAGTGCAGTGGCTCAACCATGGCTCACTGCAGCCTCAACCTCCTGGCTAAAGAGATCCTCTCACCTCAGCCTCCTGAGCAGCTGGAGTACAGCGTGCATGCCACCACACCTGGCTACTTTTTAAATTTTGTTGTAGAGCTAGGGTCTCGCTATGTTGCCCAGACTAGTCTCGAACTCCTGGGCTCAAGCAATCCTCCCACCACAGCCTCCCAAAGTGCTGGTATTACTGGTGTGAGCCTCTGAACCCATCTCTTTTCAGTCTTAATAATCAGGAAAAAAAAATTACCCTTAAAGGAATAAATTATGATGTATTCATAAAATTGAATATTATATAAACATTAAAATTGGAACAAACATTTGACAAAAATGTATATAACTTTTATAGTATAATCAAATTTTATAAAGAAATTATGCATATTTAAATACATACATATGTATTTGTGTACAGAAAAGAGACTAAAATACATACCAAGGTGTTCACAGTGGTTAATCTGGACAAGTACATGAGTTTTTATTTCCTTCTGCCTATGAATCTTCTCTAATTTTTGCAATAAACATTATTTTTGTAATAATAATTTTTAAAAACTTCCAAGTTCTGTTTCAAGTGAAGTAATGACATCAGAAACATGTGGGAGTTCAGTTACTTTACCAGGGGTGGTGATAGATATAAACTATGTTATTCTAATCTAGGCTGTGCTACAACCAATTAAATATTCCTACAGAAATGTAAACTTCATGAAGGCAGTGGTTTGTCTATTTTGGTAAATAAGGTATCTCTGGTGCCGAGTATCTTACACTTAGTTGACACTTAATAAATATTTGTTAAATGAAAAATTAGCTGGGTGTGGTGACATACACCTGTGGTACTAGCTACTCGGGAGGCTGAGGCAGGAGAATTGCTTGAACCCAGGAGGTGGAGGTTGCAGTGAGCCGAAATCGCGCCACTGCACTCCAGCCTGGCCCCTGGCAACAGAGCAAGACTCTGTCTCAAATAAATAAACAAATAAATATTTGTTAAATGAATGAAAAAGCCGATCAGGATTATGCACTATAAAAAAGTTCACTTTAAATGGGCAAATACAAGAAACCATGATGTGGCCTCATCATGGTTACTAAGTTCCAGTTAATCCAAGGGTTCTAACTGGCCCAAGGAGATAATTCAGGGGGTCCAGGAAAGCAAATTTTTAAAAAGGACATGTTCATTTTTTATGTTATCCTCTAAGTGAACTTCAGCCTTTCCTTATTACATGAAAAACACCACAGTAGTTTAGTGATACTTGAGACTTTGTAAGCAATAGAAAAAGATTATTTCATGTATCACTGTTGCAAATACCTTGAAATATTTTCCTTCATTAGTATCCATCATGCTCATTAGATATCAGATTTTATTGAATTCATTAAAAGAGGCATATATATTTCTATAACAAATGTATGATGGCATGTCACTTGACCTGACAAAACTAAATCCAAAGACAACAGTGGGAAAAGCAAAGAAGTCTACTAAAGAACTCTCAAGTCTACTAAAGAAGTCTGCTAAAGAACAGGCTCACATATGTCTGGCAGTGATGCTGAGGTTGGGGCTAGACATACTAGAATTCTTGAAAGTCTGCTTAAAAATTAGTTAAACCCTCAGATCACCTCCCCATTACTGCATAGGCAGACCTTCCCCTTTTTTCCACAATGGCTAAAAACTGTATTTCTCTGGGGAAGAGTAAAACATAAGAGTTTTTGGACTGGGGTATACTACACATAGCTGAGAACCAAAAAACACTGCTGAAAATATGGGGATGTGTGAAAGTGTATACAGTGAAAATGAGAAATTCAAAGAAATAGTTCTATACAATTTTCCAGGATGAAAGGGTATCAACTTCCAGACTGAAAGGGTTCATCCACGTGTCCAGCACAAATGACAAAATAGACACATGGCAATGCAAATCATTACAAAGTTTCAGAAATATGAGTTTAAAGAGATTCTACAGACTTACAGAGATAAACTTCATGGAAAGGATTAGAATGAAAATGCATCAAACTTCTTAACAAAACTGAAAGAAAGCAACAGTCCAATCCTATCAAATTCTGAAGAGAAATTATTTCTAACCTAGAATTCTGTACTCAGGAGTCAAACTATGAATTAAGTGTGAAAGTAGAATTAGAGACATTTTCAGACATATAAGTTATCAAAAGATTTACCTCCCATATACTCTTTATCAGGAAGGTATTGGAATCTGTGCTCTGCAAAACATGAGAATACACCAAGGGAAAGGAAACATGACATCTGGGTAATAGAAGATTTAACCCAACAGCAAGAGGAAGAAAACCTTAAGAATAACAGTGGTAATATACTAAGATGACCACTAATACAATCACACTTGTATAGGAGAAGTCCAGACTAGAGTATTACAGGCAAATCTGCTTTAAGGCAGTAAATTTAATTAAGTATTCACATATAGACATACTAATGCAGCTGGAGGAAAGCTTTGGTCTTCATTAGTGTTAAGAGTATAAAAACTAGGTAAAGGAAAAAAAAGACATCTATTAATTCCAATGAAAACAAAATGCTTTAGAGAAAAAAAAAAGGTAGGTACATAATTGTAAAATGTAAATACTGAATACTTATTTAACAAAAATTATAAAAGAATTATGTTGGAAGGATGAAAGGATAAGACACAAGGGAAGGAAGTGTAAGTGAGCTAAATCCTTATCTTCAACAGAAAAGAATCAACAATAAACAGTCAAAAGTGAATAAATTTAAAAAAAAATATAAACAGATATGGTAGGGGAAATGTTTTCTCATTCGGTAGGAAGCCCAACTAGTCTAATTTCTAGTCTGTCCACTGTTTATTCTTTATTTAATAAACTGGACATTTCCAGCTCGTAAGTATATATACTTCTTCCCATCGCGAATAAACTACACACAGGGAGCAAGCTATCTTTAATTCTCTATTTGGGGCTACTCTGCTGGTCAGCATAGCCAATGACTAGTCAGTTAGCCAAACTCCAGAGTCAGGTTAACAAACCCATTTATCACTGTTTGTAAGCAACATTCTCTACCTTAGATTTTCTGAGTCCTAAAGTTGACATCTTGCTCCTCCATCACTACTTCTTTGTCATACTTATCAATCTGATAACATCCTCAGCAGTGAAGAGGAGGCTCTGTGAGAACTCAACAGTTAGTACGACAGCTAGAAATACTGACAAATAAAAGAACAGAATCTATATATTAACAGAAGGAATGAGGGAGGTTTTTGGTGAAGTCTTAAACATCAACGTGAGTAGACAAGTTGTAGAACCTCAGGTTAAGACACGTAAATCACAGCGCTGCAGACTGGGGAAAAAAATTTAAACTGACTGCATGGTGTTTTGACATTGAAAAGTAGCTTTGGTGGCTATATCTACAAGTAAACAGCTTTTCATAGAGGCCACATGGATAACCACACAAAGACTGAGAACCATGTGGATGGCATATGCAAAAATTACCAGCATGTGAGGTAGATATGGGGAAGAGTGCCTCATAGGAGAAGCTATTATGATTTACTACTACTGAGTAAAACCATCATTTACTCTCACTGCAGAAACGGATACTCTGTTTCAGACATCATTGGATGTAACTGGGAAGACTGCACCTAATCAGTGCCTATCTGCACTAATCACCATTGAGCCATCCATAAATGTCCTAAGTTCCAGACTACCCAAGCACTGTAAAGTCAATCGTTATAACTGATATATTTACCAATTTGGGTGACAGTCTTTAAATTTCTCAGTGTTGCTAGAGACACTGGAGCTCTACCCTATCAAAAGGGAAAAATCCTGGTTAGTGTCCTGGCTTCCAGCTGAGACACGAAAAAGATGATACCTTGGAGGCCGGGCGCGGTGGCTCACGCCTGTAATCCCAGCACTTTGGGAGGCCGAGGCGGGTGGATCACGAGGTCAAGAGATCGAGACCATCCTGGTCAACATGGTGAAACCCTGTCTCTACTAAAAATACAAAAAGTAGCCAGGCATGGTGGCACGTGCCTGTAGTCCCAGCTACTTGGGAGGCTGAGGCAGGAGAATTGCTTGAACCCAGGAGGCGGAGTTTGCGGTGAGCCGAGATGGCGCCATTGCACTCCAGCCTGGGTAACAAGAGCGAAACTCCGTTTCAAAAAAAAAAAAAAAAAAGATGATACCTTGGGAGCAAAAACAATGCCCTAGAATAAGGCCTATTTTAGACCATTCAAGTTAGAAGGATTTGGGAAACATCTTGGGCTTTTCACAAAATAAAGCATAAAACTGAACATAAGCAAGATAAGGATGATCATTCAGTAACTATAATGCTTGCTTTAAAAAAAATATTTCTGGTTTTCAGTCTGGCATGTAAGGACTTTAGAAGTTGCCACTCTGTTCTAAAAAATAAAAAGCTGAACAAACTGAAAAATTAACAATTCTTTTTAGATCCATCAGAGAAATGAGGACACAGACCAAACCACTGCCGCAAAACTGCAGAAACAGATAGGCATATACAGAGAAGCACAACTCACCACAAGAGAAATTACTACCAGAAACCTCAGCGGGAACCAGGGCTGGAGTAGGAAAACCTGAACTGTATTTGCCAAAATACTGGAGGCACAGCGTGGATAAGTCTGACAATTAAAAATTCCAGGGGGACCTAGTTATAAGAGAACACTCACGCTTTTGTGAGTTTATCTAAAGGAACTCTTCCAGGTCCTCAGGGAGAATACTGGAGAGAAATCACCTCATGCATACAGCAGTGAGAGGAGAGAAGTAACCATTTTGAAATATGCCAGAGCATTCTATTATTCTTAACAAGGCCTGTTCTCAGGAAAAACTATTTTACCAGAGCCTAACCTGTGGGAGTTTTGTCAGAGCCTAACCTTCCTAGGGGAAGAGAAAGATTGAACTCCAGCCAGCTCTAGTCTTCCATACAGAGAAAGGGATATATCAAACTCCAGCCCCATCCAGCCAGACTAGTCCACCTAAGCTTGGGGAAAAAACAGAAGCACTGATGAAGGTAGTCCAGTGGCATAAACTTGCCAAAAGATTAAAACCTAATACTAAAACTATAGAACATTTCCCCTCTCCCCACACCTAATCATTACTAAAGACCCATGCACAAAAGTTGCATTTCCCAGTATAGGTTGAGTATCCCTTAACCAAAATGTTTGCGACCAGAAGCATTTTAATTTTTGGATTTTTTTCATATTTTTGAATATTTGCATTACATTTATCAGTTGAGCATGCGTAATCTGAAAATCCAAAATCTGAAATGTTCTAATGCGTATTTCCTTTGAGTATCATGTCAGCACTTAAAAAGCTTCCAGTTTTAGACTATATTAGATTTTGGAGTTTTGAGTTAGGGAAACTCAAACTGTACATTATGTCCACCTTTCAATGAAAAATTACAAGGCATACTAACAGGCAAAAGACACAATTTCAAGAGACTGAAAAAAACATCAGAACAAGAGTAAGATATGGCAGGAATGTTGGAATTATCAGACCGGAAATTTTTTAAAACTATGATTAATATGCTAAGAGCTTTAATGAAAAAAGTAGGCAACATGTAAGAACCAACAGGCACTATAAAAAGAGACATTAGTAGATTGGATATGGCTGAGGAAAAAAGTCTGAGTTTAAGAATATGATATAAAGTTTCAAAACCGAAAATCAGGAGAAAAAAGACTGCATAAAAATGAACAGAATATCTAAGAAGCACAGAAAAACTACAAAAGGTATAACATAAGTGAAAAGTGAATATCAAGAAAAGAGAGAGAAACAGGAACACAGAAACATCTGAAGTACTCATGACAAATAATTTACCCAAATTAATATCAGACACCAAATTACAGATTCAAAAAGTTCAGAGAATACCATGCAGGAAAACTGCAAACGAACAAAGAAAAAACTACACCTAGGCATACCATTTTCAAAGTACAAGAGATCAAAGGTCAAAAAAAAAAATCTAGAAAGAAGACAGAGGATAAAAACACCTTACCTACAGAGGGGCAAAAATAAAAATTATATCCAACTTTTCCGTAGAAACCACGCAGTCAAGAAGAAAGTAGAGTAAAATATTTAAAGTTTCAAGTGAAAAAAAACCCCACCAACCTAGAATTCTATAGCCTGTGAAATTATCTTTCAAAAGTGAAGGAGAAATAAATTTTTTGTTTGTTTCTCAGACAAACAAAAAATGAGGGAATTTGTTGCCACTAGACCTGCCTTCCAAGAAATGATTAAAAAAAAAAAGTTCTTCAGAAACAAGGAAAATGACATAGGTCAGAAACTTGGATCTATATAGAGAAAGAATGCAACAGAGAAAGAATAAAGGTAAAATAAAAACTTTTCCTTATTCTCAATTAAGGTAGCAGATAACAATTTGCTCAAAATAATAATGCATTTGATCACGTACACACATATACATGCTTATATATAAGTGAAATAAATAATATCAATAATATAAGGGATGAAAAACTTTATTTTTGAGACAATCTCACTCTGTCACTAGTCTAGAGTGCAGTGGCGCAATCTCAGCTCACTGCAATCTCCACCCCCGCGTGTTCAAGCAGTTCTTGTGCCTCAGCCTCCTGAGTAGCTGGAATTACAGCCGCACACCATAGCACCTGGCTAATTTTTGTATTTTTAGTAGAGACAGGGTTTCTCCATGTTGGCTAGGCTGGTCTCAAACTCCTGACCTCAACTAATTCACCCGCCTCTGCCTCCCCATGTGCTGGAATTACAGACACGAGCCACCACACCCAGCCAAAAAACTTTAAAATATTTTGTTATTATAAGATATTTTCATTACCTGTGATATTTTCACTACCTGTGATGCACTACAAAGTTATCTGAAAGTGGATCTAAATCAGTTATAAACATATATTGTGAATTCTAGAATAACTACTTTAAAAAGTAAAAGAAAAAAACTATGATTGATTGCTAAGAAAGAAAACTGAATCATTAAAATGCTCAATTACATTCACAAAAGGCAGAATAAGTAAGAAAGACAAAAATATTAGCAAAGAACTAAGGCAGCAAAGAGTGAACTTTAACAGATATGGTAGCTATTAATCCAACTACAGAAATAATGTCTTTAAACATCAATGGTCTAAAATAGCAATTAAAACACAGATTGTCAAAACAGATCAAAAACCAAGACCCAACTCTATGATGTCGATAAAAAACTACTTCAAATAGACAGAAATATATAAATTAAAAGTAAATGGATCAAGAAAGATATGCTGTATTCATATATATTAATTTCAGACAGAACAGCCTTCAAAGCAAAGAATATTATCAGGGATAAAGGGGATATTACATAATGATAAAGGAGTCAATACTCCAAAAAGACTTGGCAGTCTTTAAAGTATATGTACCTAACAACAGAGCATCAGAATATGTGAAGTAAAAAATGACAGAACTAGAAGGAGAAATAGATGAATTTACTATTATAGCTGGAGACTCTTACCACATGATCCAGTGTACACCTTGTTTTTTACCCAAAAAAGTTTTAAAATTATGTCCAAATGGTTCTATTACAAAGACACAGGCACACATATGTTCACTGCAGCACTGTTGACAATAGCAAAGACCTGGAACCAACCCAAATGCCCGTCAATGATAGACTGGACAGGGAAAACGTGGCACATATACACTATGGAATACTATGCAGCCATAAAAAACAATGAGTTCGTGTCCTTTGTAGGGACATGAATGAATATGGAAACATCATTTTCAGCAAATTTACATAAGGACAGAAAACCAAACACTGCATGTTCTCACTCACAGGCAGGTGCTGAACAATGAGAACACACGAGCACCGGAAGGAGAACATCACACACTGGGGTCTGTTGGGGGGGTGGGAAACTAGGGGAGGGACAGCAGTGGGCAGGGAAGTTGGGGAGGGATAACACGGGGAGAAATGCCTGATGTAGCTGATGGGGGGATGGAGACAGCAAACCACCATGGCATGTATGTACCTATGCAACAATCCTGCAAGATCTGCACATGTACTCCAGAACTTAAAGTACCAAAAAAAAAAAAAAATTATGTCCATATAAAAACTTACACACAGAAGTTTATAGCAATTTTATTTATAATTATTAGAACTTGTACATGCCCAAAATGTCCTTCAGTATTTGAATGGATAAACTGGTACACAACAGACAATAGGGTTATATTAATTGCTAAAAATAAATGAGCTATGAAAAGACATGGAGGAAACTTAACTACATACTACTAAGTGAAGGAATCCAGTCTAAAGGGGTTACATACTATATGATTCAGATCACAGACATTCTAGAAGAGGTAAAACTACAAAGACAATAAAAAGATCAGGGGGTTGCCAGGTGTTAGAGTGGAGTGAATAAATAGAGCACAGAGGATGTTCAGAGCAGTGAAGATACTCTATACTTTATCTGTAATGGTAGATACATGTCAAACTCATAGAATGTACACCACCAAGAGTGAACTCTAACATAAATTGTGAACTTTGGAAATAATGTATCAATGAAGGTTTATCTATTATAATAAATGTATCACTCTGGTAGGGGATACTGATAATGGGAGGGACTATGCATGGGTGGAACAGGAGTATGTAAGAAATTTCTGGATATACAATCATGTCGTCTGCAAATAGAGTCAATTTGACTTCCTCCTTTCCTATTTGAATACCCTTTATTTCTTTTTCTTGCCTGATTGCTCTGGCTAGAACTTCCAGTACTATATTGAATAGGAGTGGTGAGAGAGGACATCCTTGTCTAGTGCCAGATTTCAAAGGGAATGCTTCTAGTTTTTGCACATTCAGTATGATATTGGCTGTTGGTTTGTCGTAAATAGCTTTTATCATTTTGAGATACGTTCC
>PVKV010015717.1:0-14764 GCA_004027835.1 Alouatta palliata
CTCTTTCTCTTCCTCTGCCTCTTTCCTCCCTTTCTTCTCCTCCTCCTCCTCCTCTCCTTCCCCCTTCCCTCCTCCTTGCTCACCCACCTCTCCTGCCCAGTGCAGAGCCCTCATTTTACTAAATCCACTTATTTTCAGTGGGAAGCCGGACCAAGAAGCCTGTCTCTGTTGCAAGAACAGGAAAATAAACTCCCACACAATGGGGCAAGCCTCTCATTGGTCAATTTCTTTCCAGCAGCAAGAGGGAAACTGCTCTGCAAGGCTGCACTGGGATCCCATCCAGTCCCCTTACACAAAAGAGAATGATTGGGAAGGAGTAAGGAAGAATCACGACTACTTCCCGGCACGCCCTGTGTCGGGCACTGCATATAGCACTTCAGCCAGGTTGGCTCGCTGCCTCAGTTCCACTCAGAGTAAAGCCAAGGTCCCCTCAAAGACCCCTGAGGTCCCCTGGTTTGCTCGTCTCCTGGGATGCTGTCACGCTCTCTGCTCCAGCCACCTCAAGCACCCAGGGCATGCTCCTTCAGGCTTTGCACCAGCTCGGTCCCTCTGGCTGGGTCACTCTCTCCGCAGATGCCTGCTTGGCCCACTGGGCTGGCTTTCTTCTTCTCGCTGTGGCCTGACCTAATCCCCCTCCCTGCTTTGATCCTGGGACATGCACTGCTCCAATCCCAGTGAACGGGACAGGCATGTGCACGTGTACACACACACACACACACACACACACACACACACACACACAATGACCCCGCCCTGCCTCCAGCACTCAGAATCCTGGTTCCACCCTCTTCCGCTCTCCCTCTTAACCCATCTCATCGCCAACTTACTTAACACACATTTTGTCCACCTCCCATGAGCAGACCAAGGCGGGGATCTTTCTAGAACATATTGGGCACTTGCTGAATATTTATAGCCTGAATAAAGGGATCTTCACAGTAACCTTAGGAGGTCAGCCCTGGAGGTATCTTTATTTGACAGCCGAGGAAACTGAGGCAGAAAGAGGTCCGGTGATTTGCACAGGTCCTCACGGCTGTTATTAGGTGTCGGGACCAGGATCTGAACCCAACCTGCCTGATCCCGGAATTGTGCCCTTACCCAGCCTGGTGCTGCCCAGAATGACAAGCTTGCATCCCACCTTGCGTGGCTGGCGTTGGTATGAAGCTGCCCTGCCAGGTCTGATGAAGCAAGTCCTGTTAGCAACCCTGCATGTGGTCAGACAGCCCTGGGTGCCAATCCAGACTTGCCTCATATCCTGAGTGATGGAGCAGTTACAAAGTCTCAACCCGCCTCAGTTCACTCAGCCACCAAGTGGCACCTGCCTCCCAGGGTTGGACGAGGACTCAGTGAGCCAATGACTGTCCCCTCCTTCGCGCAGCCTCTGCATATGCTAAGTGCCCAGTGGATACTGGTTCCTCTTACTACCTTTTCTAAGATCTCATGAATACTTTCCAGGGTTTCGAATGTGGCAGGGCCACCCACCGGATTTTCTGCCGGGTGGGATCACCAGGCCGATGGGCAGATGGAATGCACTGACTGGGAAGCCCACGTGGTGGAACCACGGGGCTTCCCCAACTGAGTCAGTGGGTCCCAACCCCAGGGTTGAGGCCCCTGTTTTGTTCCCGTCCTGGGCAAGGTATGCCCCAGGTGGTCTGCCCTTGGTAACCCTAAAGTTAAGGTTAGGGTTAGGGTTAGGGTTGTTAGGGTTAGAGTTACCTGGGATTTGCTTCTGGTTATAAACTTGGTTGACGTTGTGAAGTCACTACTGTACACATTCTGCAGTGGGTAGGAGAGAAAGAGGAATTGGACATAATCCTGGGGTACACCCATGGAAGGAGTAGTTCATGGAGCACCATGAATTGGGGGGCCCAAGGAGGATCAAAGAGGGGAAGAGCTGAACTAGGCTCCTGAGGACCAAGTCTCTCCCCAGCTTCAAGCCTCACACAGCAGAGCCCTGATGGGCAGGAAAGGGTTTCCATAGACCCAGCCACCAAACTCAGGCTGGATCTTTCAAGAGCTCAGGAAGTTGAGGTGGAAATGGGAAACCCAGGGTGTGTACAGGTGTGCAGACAAGCCCCGTGGTCGGCAAGCTCCTGCAGGAAGTAATCACCCCTAAACTGGCCCCATGTGGCCCTGCTGGAGATGAGCTCACAGCCTGACCCGGGGCTACAGGACCCTTCTATTCCGCTGACCACAGCTGCGAGAGGATGGGTGTCCCCTCCAGAGATGCCCTCGTGCCGGCCACACCGCCCCTCACCCTGCACACACCTTGGGGAGCCGCAGCCTCTAATCAGCGTCATTGGTAATCAATGCCCTCATTTTTTGCCTCTAAGCGGCCAAGGAAGATGATCATTAAGTACTCATGTAGTAATTTGACAAATCACAGCCTTTTAAACCATCTCAAGGAGGGGAACCTGGGCTTGCACCCAGCCTTGCTCATTCCTTATAGATTTCTGGAGCTGAATAACAAATCATTTTCAGCTAGCCGAGGAGGAGCGTGGCGGGAGAGGCAGCTTGGCAGCTCTGCAGAAAAGCAGGGAAACAGCCCTCGTGCCGGGAGGGTTTCCCAGGAAAGCACTTTGAAGGAAGGAGGTGTTGGGAGGAGTCTGGGGGAGTGGCTCGGAACCAATGAATTAAACATTCACTGATCTCTTTCAAAGCAGCTGCTACCGAAGAGGGAAAATGCTTTAATTAATAAAGTGTTGTCGGGGAGAGGGAGCTGTTTTCCAACACAACCCGGGGCTCCAGCAGCAAGATCAATAAAGCAGATGCCCGCCACCCTGGCTGGGGCCATGCCGGGAGGGGCAATGCTCTCTGTCTCAAGGCCTGGGGAGAGATGGCTGGCCAGGTGACTACCCGGCCCCAAGGAGGTGGAGGATGTCCTTTCTTGGCCTCAGAGCTCAGTCCAGAGCTGAGGCCACCTGCCCTGGATGAGACCCTGGAGATGTGGCAGAAAGAGCACTCGACTGGAAGTCTGGAGAAGGTACTTTCCCAAGGAAGTCTGGAGAAGTATGTTCAGGTCTAGTTGCAGGGTGACCTTGGGTTAGTCATTTCCCCTCTCTGGAGCTTGGTTTCCTCATCCGTGGCTCTCAGACTGGGCTCGGGGAAGCCATCGGGTTCCTTGAAGTTTCCTCAGAGATGACTTTGGCTGGGCAGGGATGGTGCAGGCAGGCAGGGCTCTGGGCCCCAAGTGCAGCTTCAGCCAGAGCAGCTTTGCTTCCATCTGCTAATATCCCGAGCTTCATGTAAAATGTCCTTTGAAGAAAGAACACTGCAGTTTTTTTAAAAAATTGAAAACCATTGGCTTAGATGTTTTCTCCTGTCTGTTCAGGAGCCCAGGCCTCAAAGTTGAGCAATTCTCAGTTGGCCAATCAGCCAGCCTCAGTCATGGCCAAGCACTTAGCCCGTCCCTGCTGCCAGGGTGCCACAAGGAAGAATAAGAAGGCTCCGCTTTCTTTCCAGGGGGCTTCCAGTCTAATACCGGGGTGTCAGCTATGTGGCACATCTGCCATTGTTCCTGACTGTATGCTCGTGGCAGGCATTACTAATTGATCACAGACTTCTCTCTCACAGAGGCCAACCGTGACCTCAAACCCTTTTCAGCCTAGGCAGCCCCAACCAATCAATTGGCCCCATACTTGAAACGACACCTCTCCCTCCCATCTATGTCTGTTTCAACAAGTTTCCAAAACACAATGGGCTGCCTCACATGGGAGTAAGAAACCCACCCTGTTTATCCATTCATTCCACAGGTGTTTATTGAGCACCTACTATATTCTGGGCCCTGTGCTAAGACTCCAGCAGCTCTCGTGGATCTTATAGTGGAGAAAGAGATGGATGACCAATGTGTGTCAACAAATTAAAAACCAAAAACATCTCTGATGGCAAATAGTGACAGCGGTGAAAGTCGAGTGAGATGAGAAGAAAGGACGGGCTGCGTACTCTACCGTGGGTGGCAGGACAGGCCTCAACACAAGGGAGTGGCATGAAAAGAGGTATCCAAAAAATGAGAAGGAAGTGGTCCGGCAGAGGTCTGGGGAAAGAGCATTCTTTTTCTGAAGGGGAAGAGTTTTGCTCTGTTACCCAGGCTGGAGTGCAGTGGCGTGATCTCGGCTTACTGCAACCTCCGCCTTCCAGGCTCAAGCAATTCTCGTGCCTCAGCCTCCCCAGTAGCTTAGATTACAGGCAGGCCCCACTACACCCAGCTAATTTTAGTATTTTTAGTAGAGATGAGGTTTCGCCATGTTGGCCAAGTTGGTATTGAACTTCTGACCTCAGGTGATCTGTCCACCTTGGCCTCCCAAAGTGCTGGGATTACAGGCATGAGCTACCGCACCTGGCCAGAAAGAGTATTCTTGACAGAGGTTTGAATAGCTGATGCAACCGCCCTGGGGCAGGAGAGGGCTCAGGGTTTGAGGGTTTGAGGGACAGCAAAGAGGTCCCTGGGGCTAGGATAGAAGGAGGAAGAGAGATGTGTAGTCAGGTGGAAGAGGCAGGCAGGGGCTGAATCTCATGGAGCCCATGAACCGCCATTAGGAGTTTATCTGAGTCTAGAAGCAATGGAAGCCATTGGAGGGGAGTGGAGGGGTCTGGTTTATTTTAGAAAGATCTTCAGCAGCAGCTGGGGACCACTCCCTGTTGGGGGCCTGATGGCAGAGGGGATTTTTTTTCCCTAGGGAGGAGTTAAGGAGTTTCTGAACCCAGCATGGAGATTCTGTATTCTTGCTGGCTACTGGCCAAACCCTGAAGAAGGCTGAATCTCCGTGTCTTCCCACCTCCACTTCTGGCAATTTCTACCTGGGGAGTCTTTTCCTTTCATTTCAAAGGCTGTCCTGTGGCCCCCGCTTAGTGCCCCACCTAGCCGTCCTCCTAGTCCTCGGTGCTCATATCCTTTCCAACTCTCTCACCCACGAAACTGCCCTGTCCCACGTCTCCCTCCCCCAGTGTCCAGCCAGCTGTCTATGCTGATGTTGAAGGGGGTGGATTACAAGGGGTTGGTTAGTAGGTTACCTGCCCCAGGCCATTCCTGGGGTGGAGAGGCAAGGGGCTGGGAGAGAGGTCCAGAAACACCGTCTTCCCCCAAGGAACTCAGACTAGGAGAAGAGGGAATTTGGAAGCAAATATGGCAAACCACAAATCATGTTTCGAGTGGGTCCATCTATATGTGGGCCACTTGGCAGGTCCAAACCCATCCTTTCCCAAAGCCCACCACACACACTGGGTACTTCCGCCAGCTCCACCCAACCCAAGGCAGCTGCGGAGCCCAAGGGGTGACCAATTGATTACAAGGGGTCTACACATGCACTCACGTTGCCTACACATGAAATAAATAACGCCTTGCTCATCTACATAAGAGCATTTTCAAGGGCATGAAGATGTGCTTGAGATACACGAAGGGAAAGTTGATGTATGCATGCTGGCTGGATCCACAGTCGCTGCCATCATATTGAATGCTCTCAATCAATGAATGAGAAAGCACGGCCAGTGTCATGTGGGACCCCACGGACCAGACAGACGCCGAATGGAGGAGGCTTCACAGACGATGTTCACGGTGTGAGGCGGTGGTGGGCAGGAGCAGCTCACAAAGAAGCAGGCGTGGCAAAGCCCGTGCTTGTGAAGACACAGGAAGAAAGCCCTGGAAAACCACAGCACACAATGGTGAAAAGGTTGGTAGCAATTTTAATTTTTTTCCTTTGTCCTCATTCCTTTTCTCAATATTCCACCATGGGCCGGGCATGGTGGCTCATGCCTGTAATCCCAGCACTTTGGGAGGCTGAGACAGGCCGATCCCTGAAGGGCAGGAGTTCAAGACCAGCCTGGCCAACATGGCAAAACCCCGTGTCTACTAAAAATACAAAAATTAGCCAGGCGTGGTAGTAGGTGCCCGTAATCTCAGCTACTCGGGAGGCTGAGGCAGGAGAATAGCTTGAACCTGGGAGGCGGAGGTTGCAGTGAGCTGAGATCACACCACTGTATTCCAGCCTGGGTGACAAAGCAAGACTCCATTTAAAAAAAAAAAAAAAATTCCACCAGGAACCTGCATCACCTAAACCAAATTATATAAAAGGAGAGGGGCCCTTGAGGTGGAAAAAATGGGGACTTACAGGAGTCAGTAGAGAATCCATTCATCTTCCCCTGTACCCTGCTGGGGGAGCAGAAGTGGAGCCCCCAGGCCTGCCTGGCCTGGCCCCTAGTTCTGGAGCTGGGTGGGTGGAGATGAGCACAGGAAAAGATACAGCAGGGCGGCTGGGGACCAGAGGGCTCTGGGCTTCAGGGCAGCTCTGAGGGTGCTCCCAGGGGCAGCCCAAGAGGGCAGGAAACGCTCCAGCCACCATGGGGGCCCTGGGCAGACAGACCCCCGGCAAGGCTTCCATGGTGGCTGGCTGTTCCACATCAATCTCCCTCAAACCCACACTGGCCTTCTTGGGGCATAAAAGCATTGGCTCAGATGACCAAAAAAAAGCCCCTGTGTTCTGGTTCCAATCCAGGGAAAGTGTATATAAAACAGCTTTTTATCGGCAGCTCCAACGCTTTATGCCTTCAAGGCTCTTTATTTCACTCCACTGGCAAATTTCTCCTGACGATTACTGCCTTTGATGAGCCTGTCAGGCTGCAGCGGGCGGGCGGGCAGCTTGTCCTTCACATCCTGCCTATGGGAGGCATGGAGCCTGGCCTCCTTTGGGTAGGAAGGACGATGGGAGCCCCTGGTGGGGAAGCTGCCTGAGAGGCTGGGGCCCTTCCTGCTGCTAAGAAGCCAGATGCGGACGTGGCTTGCTTTCCCCAGACGGACTCTGAGGTTAAGGTTGTCCAAGAGCAAAGAGCTGACTGGGGTTCCCTGCCCAGTTGTCCCCAGGAGTGAAGGCCTGGTCTGCCTCTAGATCTCTGATCCCTGGCACTGCAGATGAATAGGCCTGCGACACTCTTCAGGGGCATCAATGTCGGGCACGGGCCTGAGAGGGGATGGAGAAAGTATCCTCTGCGAGCAGCCTTGGGAACCCCATGGCCAGGCCCCAGCCACCTGCTCTCTTCTCCTTTACGGGCTGTAACAGGCTCCAGCAGCCTCTATGAGCTGCTGAAGATGGCCCTCAGGGAGCTGGGTGCAGCTGGCAGCCAGCAGCAGGGCCAGGCTGGAACTGCAGGTGGCAGGGGGACGACAGATGATGCGGTGATTTGTGCTTTCCTGGGTGAGTGGTTGGGCCCTTCATGGATGACACGCCCTTCAGTCTGTTGTTCTGGGCTCGGCAGCCCGGTGATCATGAGAGGAGAATTGCTCCCTGCGCTGGAGAGTTCTAAGGCCTCCCTCGGGGCCCTGGGGGCGGGTGGTCCTCGCCCTCCACAGTGCCCAGGGGTCAGCAAAGCCAAGGGGGCAACAGCAGCTGGTGGAACAGCTGCTTCTCGGGAGGGTTTGCTGCTGAGACACATCGATGATGTCCCTGTGTGTCATCTCGTACCCAAGGGAGGGACTTGCCAGGGACCTGGGACCCTTCTCTGCAGCACACTCTTGTTACAGACCAAGGACTTTGATTCTGGGCCAGTACTGGGCACTCGCCTTGATTTACCCCATGCATTGTCTCATATTCAGGGCAGAGGTGAGTCATTCATTCATTCAACACATCTTGCTGAGCACCTAAGATGTACTGGGTGCCAGGGGTACAGCGGGGAGCAAGGCAGACAGGACAGCGGCCCTCCTGGGTCCCATCTCATTCACCTGCTGGCTTCCGGCCTGGCACACAGGAGGTGCTCCTGATAGTTCTTGCTCAAGATGATGGAAACCCATCTCCCTGCCCTCGCCCAGTGCTTGGTCTTCTCCGTTGATTCTCTCCTCTAAAGGAGAGGAGAGCAAGGCAGACATGGAGATCCCACCTGCCTCCCTACCAGGTAAGTTCTGAGGGTACATTAGGTGGGCCACAGCTCTATTCCCAGCATAGCACAGTGCCTTGCGCTGTAGTCAACAAATGGATTCACTCATGTAGCAACAAAAGGATTTTGAGCACCTACTGTGTGTTAGGCACAATTTTACATGCAGGGGATGATAGATCAATGAACAAAGACCCTGCCCTCATGAAGTTTCACTCTACAGGTGGGCTATGATCAACAAAGAAGTCAAACGGGCGGGGCACGGTGGGTCACGCCTGTAAGTCCCAGCACTTTGGGAAGCTGAGGTGGGCAGATCGCTTGAGCTCAGGAGTTTGAGACCAGCTGGGCAACATGGCAAGACCCTGTCTGTACAACAAGTACAAAAACTAGCCGAGCATGGCGGTCTGCACCTGCTACTCCTAAGTCCCAGCTACTTAGGAGGCTGAGGTGAGAGAATCACGTGAGCCCAGGAAGTCGAGGCTACAGTGAGCCGAGATCGTGCCACTGCACTCCAGCCTGGGTGACAGAGGGAGACTCTGTCTCTAAAAACTAAATAAATAAAAAGCAGTAAGTAAAACAATAGACATGAAAGGCAGTAGGTGGTGTACCGGAAAGAGAGAGGAGTTGCAATTGGGTGTTCCATGGAGTTCAGAAGGGTGACCAGGAAGTCCTCACCGGACAGATGATACATGAGCAAAGATGTGAAAGAAATAAGGACACAGGCTGTGGGTGCATCTGAAGTCACCGAGGTGGGGTTGTTCAGGGAACTGCATGGAGAGCACCGTGGCTGGAGCCGTCGAAGGGGAGAAAGGAGGTGGGGAGAGGAGGAATCTCCACGAGGCTGCGGTGGGCTGAACAGCGGCCCCAAAAAGATATGTCCTAATCCTCAGAACCAGTGACTGTGACCTTATTCGTTCTTCCCAGATGTGATTAAATGCAGAACTTTAACATGAGATGGTCCTGGAAGATCTGAGTGGGCCCTAAGCCCAGTGACAAGCATCCTTAGCAGAGAGGCAGAGAGAGGTAAGAGGCAGAATAAAGAGAAGACTTGGGCACACCGAGGGGAAGGCTGTGTGAGCAGAGAGCATGATGCGGCCACACTCAGGAGCACCGCAGCTACCAGGAGCTGGAAGAGGCCAGGAAGGACATTCCCTAGGGAGAGGGAGCAGCCCTTCTGATGCCCTGGGCCCACTCAGGCTCCTGAGTTCATTTGAGAGCAAGTCCAAAATAAAAGTAAGCTGGGCGTGGTGGCTCATGACTGTAATCCCAGCACTTTCAGAGGCTGAGGCAGGCGGATTGCTTGGGCCCAGGAGTTCGAGACCAGCCTGGGCAATGTGACAAAACCCTGTCTCTACAAAAAAATACAAAAATTAGCTGGGTGCAGCGGTGCACGAATGTAGTCCCAGCGACTAGGGAGGCTGAGGTGGGAGGATCACTTGAGGTCAAGCCATGATCATGCCTCACGCCACTACACTCCAGCCTGGGTGACAGAACGAGACCCTGTCTCAAAAAAAAAAAAAAGAAGGAAAAGAGAAGAAAGTAAGTGAAAAAGTTGTTGTAAAGCGAAAGTACACTCAGAGCTGGGTGAGAGCCGGCTGCTGGGGAGCGAGACAGCACTGGAGACACTGGGGAAAGTCCTTTTATGGGAGTCCTACCTGATTATTCCTGAGGACTGGGAAGAGGCGCTGCTGTTAGGCATGTTCTGGGTGGCCCCTGGAGGCGCATGCGCTACTGCTGTGCATGCAGTATATACCCGGCATGTCTCATTCGCATCTCAAATCTCCATCCAGGGCCGGACGCGGTGGCTCATGCCTGTAATCCCAGCACTTTGGGAGGCTGAGGTGGGCAGATCATCTGAGGTCAGGAGTTCGAGACCAGCCTGGCTAGCATGGTGAAACCCTGTGTCTATTAAAAATACAAAAATAAGCCGGGCATGGTGGCGGGAGCCTGTAATTCCAGCTACTCGGGAGGCTGAAACACGAAAATTGCTTGAACCTGGAGGTGGAGGTTGCAATGAGCCAAGATTGTGCCATTGCGCTCCAGCCTGGGCAACACAGGGAGACTCCCTCTCAAAAAAAAAAAATCTCCATCCAAGGGTGTGCTTTTTGCTATTAAAATGAGTACAGAAGCTGGGTGCAGTAGCTCATGCTTGTAATTCCAGCAATTTGGGAGGCCGAGGAGGGTGGATCACTTGAGGCCAGGAATTTGAGACAAGCCTGGCCAACATGATGAAACCCAGTTTCTGCTAAATATACAAAAATTAGCTGGTGTGGTGGGTGGCAGGCGCCTGTAGTCCCAGCTACTCGGGAGGCTGAGGCAGGAGAATCGCTTGAACCCAGGAGGCAGAGGTTGCAGTGAGCCGAGATCATGCCACTGCACTCCAGCCTGGGTGACAGAGTGAAACTCTGTCTGAAAAAAAAAATAATTAGCACAGATCAGCTCAAGGACACCAATCACGGATTTCTGGGCTTGTGTGAAGGTGGGGATTTCCCCACTGCTCCTCTCCCTCGCTGGTGCAGGATATTCTAACCACGAGCCCAGATACAGCCCATGCAGGGTCGGGCGGTTTGTTTTCTCCATCTCTTTGGCAAGTTTGTTCCCCTCCTAAGGGGGCTGTGACCACACCGCCTATCTAGCTCACCTCGCCGACACCTTGACTGTGGACCTCTGGCCACCAGAACTGGGAGAGGACAGGTTCTGTTGTTTGAAGCCATCACATCTCCTACAGAGCCCACAGGACGGCTGGAGCCTTCACTCTGAGATGGGAACCCGCAGGAGGTTTTGAGCAGAGGAAAGTCGTGAGCCCATGTGTGTTTTACCAAGAGGCTCCTGGCTCCTGTGTCGTGTCCAGCTGCGAGGAGGAAGGTCGGAGGAGCGGGAGAAGGGTTGGGAGGCAACTTCAGGAATCCAGACAAGCATCTGACCAGCTGGCATCAGGTGCTGAAGGACCTGGTCCCTGCCTTCCTCTGTAGGAGAGGTCCTCAGCCTCCTGAGTAGAGGGGACTATAGGGGTCTGTCACCTAGCCAGCTAATTTTTGTATATTTAGTAGAAACAGGGTTTCACCATGCTGGGCAGGCTGGTCTTGAACTCTTGGCCTCAAGTGATCCACCTGCCTCCCAAAGTGCTGAGATTATAGGCATGAGCCACCGTGCGCAGCCCCTGTGCTCATTTTAATAGCAAAAAAGCACACTCCTGGATGGAGATTTATTTTTATTTTTATTTTTATTTTTGAGATGGAATCTCTCTCTTCTTCCTCTGTGGCCCAGGCTGGAGTGCAGTGGTGCAATCTTGGCTCACTGCAACCTCCACCTCCCGGGTTCAAGCGATTCTTCTGCCTCAGCCTCCAGAGTAGCTGGGATCACGGGCACATGCCACTATGCCTGGCTTATTTTTGTATTTTTAATAGAGACGGGGTTTCACCATGCTAGCCAGACTGGTCTCAAACTCCTGACCTCAGGTGATCCTCCTGTCTGGGCCTCCCAAAGTGCTGGGATTACAGGCGTGAACCACTGCACCCGGCCACGGATAAAGTTTAAGATGTGAATGAGACATGCCGTGTATACGCTGCACGCACAGCAGTAGCGCATGCGCCTCCAGGGGTCACCCAGAACATGCCTAACAGCAGCTCACCTCCTCAGGACAGAGTGGAGCAGGAGCTGCAAGAGACCAGGTTGTTTGCATAAAGGGCCTCACAAATAGCTGAGTGGCTACTCACCACATACAGTGTAGCGATCATTTACAACATTCCAGGAACACACAGGCCTGGCACCTTGCTAAGCACTTTCTATGCATTTTTCCCTTTTCATCCTCATCAAAATGATAGAAGGTAGGTAGTGTTATCCCCATTTTGTAGATGGAGAAACTGAGGCTTGCTCAAAATTGTAGCACTGGTGAGGGGAAGTTCTGACCTGGGCGCAGTGGCTCATACCTGTAATCCCGGCACAGTCTGAGACAGGCAGATCACTTGAGATCAGGGGTTCGAGACCTGCCTGACCAACATGGTGAAACCCTGTCTCTACTAAAAATACAAAATTAACCAGGGCTGGGTGGCACATGCTGTAATCCCAGCTACTAGGGAGGCTGAGGCAGGAGAATCCGACCCTGGGAGTTGGAGGTTGCAGTGAGCCGAGATCGTGTCGTTGCACTCCAGCCTGGGCAACAGAGCAAGACTCCATCTCAAAAAAAAAAGAAAAAAAGAAACAGCAGCCAAGCCAGGAGCCACCTGGGCCTCCATCACTCACATACTCCCTGCCCACCACCTTCTCCCCTTTTTCCAGATTAATGTTATCAACGCAGCCCGAGCAAAATTAGCCGCATGTCGGCAGCTCATTTTTAATTGTTTCCAAATGCGCGTCCTAATGATTATGCAGTTCTAAATAGGAAGTGATGGCGGGAGCGCAGAGTTTGCTCCAGTGACACAAGAAATGAGGCAATACACATTCCCAGCAGCTGCCCCGGGGACCCTCGCCACCCCTCCCTTCTCGCCTGTGTTTTGTCTCTTCTCGTAGCAGTTCCTAATAACCACATCAGGCCAGAGACTGGAGCAGGGAGCTGACACCTTCCATAAAACAACCGTGGAGATCGGGCCCCAGGGAGACCCAGCCGATGGGCAGAAGAGAAATGGAACATGGCATAGAAGCGGGCGGTGAGTCCAGCCTTCTGCGTGGGGGAGCACACAGGTGGGCCTGGCTGGGTCTTGTGATGACCATGGCTACTGACAAGAGGCAGAGCAAGTAACATTGGAATGTGGCAGGGCCGAGCATAACAACGGAGATTGTGGACGCCCCCCACCTCCTTCATCCCAGCTTGTTCTGACACACACACACACACATGCATGCACACACATACACACATACATGCACACACGTATACATGCACACACATACACGCGCACTCACACACATGCACTCACACCCACACATGCATACATGCACACATGCGCATCATGCACACACACATGCATGCAGACACGCACGCGTACGCGCACACACACATGCACACACACACACACATGCACGCACACACACGCATGCACGCACACACACATACACGCACACACACACACGCACACTCACACATGTATACACACATGCATACATGCACACACGCATACACACACAGGCATACATGCACACACAGGTATACACGTGCGCACACACACACCCTCACCTAGCTCAGCTGCAGCTCCATCCTCATCATTAACCATCTCATTAATATCACAAACAGCAGTGAGCCATCATTTTGGAAGCTTTAGACCCCGCTTTTTTGAGACAGAGTCTTGTTCTGTCCCCTAGGTTGCAGTGCAGTGGCGCGATCTCAGCTCACTGCAACCTCTGCCTCCTGGGTTCAAGTGATTCTCCTGCCTCAGGCTCCAGAGTGGCTGGGACTACAGGTGCCCACCAACACACCCAGCTAATTTCTTGTGGTTTTAGTAGAGACAGGGTTTCACCATGTTGGCCAGGCTGGTCTTGAACTCCTGACCACAGGTGATCCAAACCAGCCTTGGCCTCCCAAAGTGCTGGCATTAGAGGCGTGAGCCACTGCACCTGGCCAAAACCCTTTTGCTAATCTGATAAAAGCTCCAGATTCTCTCCCCTGAAAAATTCACATACACGGAAGTCCAGGTGGTTCACAGCCCTCCGAAGCCTCTCAGGATCCCCAGGTGAGCTTTTAATATGATGCAGTGGGAAAAGCGTGGATTTGAGGGTTATTCGCCTGGGTTGGAACCTTGACTCCATCATTTACTGACCCAGAAAGATCTTAAAGCAAATTCTGTCACTTCTCCAGGCCCCATTTATCAGTGGAGATGGGATGATAGTATTACTGCCTTCCTTAAGGGGCTAGAGACAAGCTGGATGGGTTCATATGTGTTAAGTACTTAATACAGGGCCAGACACATTAAAAAAAAAAAAAAAAGCTCAGGACATGTGGAGTATTATGATAATTAGGGGAAAGGACTTGGCAGAGAAGCATATTAGTCCTGGTTCTGCACTAAACTGCTGTGTGGCCTCAGGCAAGTTACTGCCCCTCTCTGACCTTCAGTTTTTCCCTGTCAGGAGCATTCATTGATTCTCTAATTTGTTGAAATCAGAGACATAGGGCTGCATGTTTCTGGGGTAAAGAGACCCGGCGCCCATCCTCAAGGAACCCCCTCTCTGCCTCATTGTTCAGCTGTGTGATAGGGACAACAGGAAGGGGTGGGGTGAGCTGGGCTAGTCAGGGAGGGCTTCCTGAGGAGGTGTTGCCAGAGCTAGGATTGAAAAGCAGGAAGAGGCTGGGTGGGGTGGCTCACGCCTGCAATCCCAGCACTTTGGGAGGCCGAGGTAAATGATCATTTGAGGTCAGGAGTTTAAGACCAGCCTGGCCAAGATAGTGAAACCCTGTCTCTACTAAAAATACAAAAATTAGCCAGGCGTGGTGGTACATGCCTGTAATCCCAGCTACTCCGGAGGCTGGGGCAGGAGAATCGCTTGAACCTGGGAAGTGGAGGTTGCAGTGAGCCGAGATTGCACCACAGCACTCCAGCCTGGGTGACAGAGTGAGATTCCACCAAAAGAAAGAAAGCGAGAAAGAGAGGGAGAAAGAGAGAGAAAGGGAGAAAGAGAAAGAGAAGGAGAGAGAAAAGAAAGAAAGAAAGAAAGAAAAGCAAAAAGAGATGCAGGGGGAGCCATGGAAGACAGGCTCCTGGGGTGAGTCCTGATGCCCTAGCCTCGCTCTCTGCCTGGGATCAGTGCTTTGCCGGCCACCACTTCCTCAACACACTGCAACTGCCCTGCACATAGCAGGTGCTCATGAAATACTTGCAGACAGGCAGGAAGGGCACATCTGTGTTCCCAGGCCCCGCCTCCGGCCTCCCTGAGTCTGCTGGTCCAGGCTCTGCACCCTGGTCTCTCCTGCAGCAGTGAGGGC
>PVKV010015717.1:14864-27309 GCA_004027835.1 Alouatta palliata
CACACACACGCTCACACACACACACACACACACACGCTCACACACACATGCTCACACACACGCTCACACACACACATGCTCACACACACACGCTCACACACACACGCTCACACACACATGCTTACACACACACGCTCCACTACCCATACCTTGTCTGTAGCCACCTCCAGGGATTGGGGTCCTGGAGACTGGGTCCTGAAGGCCAAAGGTTTGAGGCCAGGTCATGGGCCACAGCACCAGGAATGGAGGACCAAAGCCTTGGACAAACCTTACCTTTGTTTTTGCTGGAGGGTCAACCCAGACAAGCACTGAGTCACCCAAACATGAGGGATAACCTCCGAACTTGAGCTCCACACCTTTGGCAAGCCATTTCTTACCCTCACAGAGCCTCAGTCTTCCCATCTCTAAAATGGAGCTGCGTCATGATAAGGACCACAGGTCATATTCACAGCTTGGCACAGAGCAGCTGTGTACTAGTCCATTCTTGCACTGCTATGAATGAAGAAATATCAGCATCTGGGTGATTTATAGAGACATTGAATTGGCTCATGGTTCTGCAGGCTGTTCAGAAGCATAGCAGCTTCTGCTTCTAGGGAGGCCACGGGGAACTTACAATCATGGTGAAAGGCAAAGTGGGGGCAGGCACATCTTACATGGCAGAAACAAGAAGAAGAGAGGGAGAGAAGTGTGTTAAAAGCTACACACTTTTAAATAACCAGATCTCATGAGAACTCACTGTATAGTGCCCAGGATGGTGCTAAACCATTCATGAGAACTCCGCCCCATGATCCAATCACCTCCCACCAGACCCCACCTCCAACATTGGGGATTACAATTGATCGTGAGATTTGGGTGGGGACACTGATCCAAACCATATCAAGCTGCTATTCTTGCCCCTCAAGTGGAGGGTCTGGGGACAAGCAGCTATTTACTCTTCAGTCCCATTGGAAGGGTGGGGGTGGTGAAGGTACTGAGAGTTGGGGGAGGGGACTCCTGCCATTTAAGCCTCACGACAACCCTGAGAAGGCCCACTGACATGGTTTGGCTGTGTCCCCACTCAAATCTCATCTTGGATGGTAGCTTCTTATGTGCTGTGGGAGAGAGGCGGTGGGAGATAATTTAATCATGGGGGCAGTTTCCCCCATACTGTTCTCACAGTAGTGAATGAATCTCATGAAATCGGATGGTTTTATAGGGGATTTCCCCTTTCACTTGATTCTCATTTTCTCTATCGTCTGCCTTCATGTAAGACGTTCCTTTTCACCTTCTGCCATGATTGTGAGGCCTCCCCAGCCATGTGGAACTGTAAGTCCATTAATCCTCTTTTTCTTTATAAATAACTCAGTCTTGGGTATGTCTTTATCAGTAGTGTGAAAATGGACTTAATACACCCACGTGAGATGAGGCTTGTAGTATGGATCCTATACCTTTTTAGGTTCTGCCAACCTGAAACATTGGTATTATTCTACTATGTGCAGTAATACCAACAGCATGTATAGGTTACAATCTACCATGAGGACAAATATCTTTGTGGGGGACCACAGTAATCACAAAGCTGTCATCAGCTCCCCATACACTGATACTAACTTGGCGGAATGAACCTGGGGCAGATTTTCAGTTGACAAAGCCCCCCTTTCACAATTCTTCACCTTCCACTTCATTTTCCCTTTTATCATCACTGCCCTAGTAGCTGTTCAACATCTATTTCTCCACAAAACAGGATCCAACAACGTATCAGGAATCTCATCAGATTCTGCAAAATCCCATTTCACCCATACCACACAAGCAAAGATGTCTGAGGCTTACCTCTCCTTCTGCTGTGATTGCTTGTCCGGGTCCTATTTTCACCCTGAGCTATCAGGAGACTCAGACAACTATACCCAGTAAATCCCCTTAACAGACGACACAACATTAAACCAGAATATTTTCTATTTGCCTAGGCAATCCCATGCTTTATTTCTTTTTCTTTTTCTTTTTTTTTTTTTTTCCAGATGGTGTCTCGCTCTGTCACCCACGCTGGAGTACAGTGACAAAATCTCGGCTTGCTGCAACCTCCGCCTCCTGAGTTCAAGTGATCCTCCTGCCTCAGCCTCCTGAGTAGCTGGGACTACAGGCATGCACCACCATGCCCAGCTAATTTTTGTATTTTTAGTAGAGATGGGGTTTCACCATGTTGGTGAGACTGGTCTCCAACTCCTGACCTCAAGTGATCTGCCAGCCTCGACCTCCGAAAGTGCTGGGATTACAGCCGTGAGCCACTGCATTTGACCCCTGCTAATAAACTAAGAGGAGTTTTAGCCCTTGGCCTGGCTATAGGATTGTGAACTTTAAACACACACACACACACACACACACACACACACACACACACACTAACACAATACATGAATTTAGAAAAGGACTTGTTTTTTTTTGTAAGGGGTAGCAGCCTGCAAGGTGGTCATCCCGAAGCCTGGGAAGGTGCCTCCAGTGAAGACGAGAGGTGGTGACTTTGAAAGAGAGGGTTCATTAGGCCATTCTTGCATTGCTATAAAGGAATACTGGAAGCAGGGTAATTTATAAAGAAAAGAGGTTTAATTGGCAGGCTGTACAAGCATGGTGCGGAAATGACTCAGCTTCTGGGGAGGCCTCAGGGAGCTTTGACTGATGGTGGAAGGTGAAGCGGGAGCAAGCATGCCCCATGGTGAAAGCAGGAGCAGGGAGAGGTTGGGAGGGCATGTCACTTTTAAATGACCAGATCATGTGTGAACACAGAAAAAGAGCTCACTCATCACCAAGGGGATAGCCGAGGCCATTCATGAAGGATTCAACTTCAACCCCATGATCCACACCCCTCCCTTCAGGCCCCCCTCCAACACTGGGGATTACATTTCAACACGAGAGGGATTTGGGTGGGAGCTTTATGCTGAATGGATTGGCTAAACATGCAAATTTAACAGGTTACAGGAAGAGCTATGAATATTTATGAAGGTGGTCCTGAACACATGTGTATTGAATAAACATGCATGTTATGTATGACCCATGTTCACTTTGGGGTAGAGACTTAACATTTAAATGTATTATAATTAAACCCTATATGTCAAAAGGTCTTTTTAGGACATGAAGGCACTCAAGTGTGCAGCCTCTGTAAACCAGCCAGAGCTGGTCCGTGCAGAGTGGTGTTTCTAACAGGAGAAAGTTATTGCAATCAGTCTCATCCTGTGAAAGCAGTAGTTACAGCTGGCGGAATAGGGGCTCAGTGTCTGCGGGCTGGATCAGTTCTAATTGTTTTAATAGTGTTTAGCTTGAGGCCAGTGCTTAACTGTTAAAGTGAAAAACAAACAAAACAAAACAGAAAGACCTTGTGGCAGTCAGAATGTAGTTTTTTGTTTGTTTGTTTGTTTTCGAGATGGAGTTTCACTCTTGTCTCCCCAGCTGGAATGCAATGGTGTGAACTCAGCTCACCGCACCCTCCGCTTCCCAGGTTCAAGTGATTCTCCTGCCTCAGCCTCCCAAGTAGCTGGGATTACAGGCATGTGCCACCACACCCAGCTAATTTTTATATTTTTAGTAGAGATGGGGTTTCGCCACGTTGACCAGGCTGGGCTCGAACTCCTGACCTCAAGTGATCCGCTAACCTCAGCCTCCCAAAGTGCTAGGATTACAGGTGTGAGCCACTATGCCTGGTGTGAGGTTGACATTTTAGGAGGAGGCTAGGAAAGGCATCACTGAAGAGGGACATTTGAGTAAAGACCTGAGAAAAGGAGGGAACTGGGGCCAAACAGATTTCTGGGGAAAGAGAATAGCAGGCAGAGGGGCAGCAAGTGCGAAGGCCCTGGGGCAGGGACATGCCTAGGGCGTGGGAGGAGCGGCAAGGATGCAGGCGCCGGGCAAATAAGGAAAGTGGAAGTCCACGCAGTCAGAGACGAAGGGAGAGGCCAGAGCATATGAAACCTCATAGGTGGGAATAAAACTCTGACTTATTTTGAGTGAATAGGAAGCCATTTGAGGGTTTTTAGGAGCGAAGTCACATGATTTGATTTATGTTTTACAGGATTCCTCTGGCTGTTGGGTGGAAAATATAGTGAAGGGGCCAGGGCAGAAGCAGAGAGGCCAGTTAGGCCGTGAAGGCCTTCAACCAGAAAAAGAGGATGGAGGCTCAGAGAGTTGCAACCCTGGAGATGGAAAGAACTAACTGGATCCTGAATATATTTTGAAAGTTGAGGCCAGGTGCAGTGGCTCATGCCTGTAATGCCAGAACTTTGGGAGGCTGAGGCAGGCAGATAGCCTGAGGTCAGGAGTTCGAGGCCATCTTGGCCAACAGGGTGAAACCCCATCTCTACTAAAAATAAAAAATTAGCTGGGCATGGTGCCATGAGCCTGTAGTCCCAGCTACTCAGAAGGCTGAGGCAAGAGAATTGCTTCAACCCAGGAGGCAGGGTTTGCAGTGAGTCAAGATCACTGAACCACCCGCACTCTAGTCTGGGAGACAGAGCAAAACTCTGTCTCAAAAAGAAAAAGAAAGTAGAGAGACAGGACATACTGATGGACTGGATGCAGAGGATGATGGAATGTAACCTTTGGCTTGGGCAACTGGAAGCATGCAGAGAAGAAGGGGGTGGAATGGGTGTGGGGGAAAGCTCGGAAGCTCGGTTTTGTGATGTTAGGTTTGAGCTGTCTTTAGCCTGCCGGTGGAGATGTGGTGTAGGCAGCTGGATGTGTTAATCTGGAGTTCAGGAGGCATATTGGGACTGAAAGTAGGCATTCAGGGAGTACCAGCATTTGGATGGTGTTTGAAGCTATCAGCTTGGCCGAGATTATTTAGGGAGTGAGTGTAGATGGAAAAGAAGTCCAAGCACTGAGCCCTGGGCACTAAACACTTAGACTTAGGTGTTTGAGGAGGGAGGCGGAGAGGGAGCCATCAGAGAGACAGGAGGAGGAGACAATGAGAGTCAAAGGCAGCCGAGGGGACAGGACAAAGAGGACCAAGAATCCAGCATGGAGCAGAACGATGAAGAGGGCATCGGTGACCTTGACAAGGGCAGTTTTGCTGGAGCAATGTGGGTAGAGCCCGGTAGGGCGGATTCAGGAGAGACGGGAGGGAAAGGAATTCAGACAGCAAGTCAGAACTCTTCCAAGGAGGTTTGCTGTCAAGTGAAAGAGAAACAGCGTGGCACAGAGGAGACGAGCATGATGGAGAGATTATTTTCTTAAGATGGGGAAAAATCATAGCATGCTTATGGCATTGGGAGTGACCCAGAAAGGGGGGAAATTGACGACGCTGGAGAGTGCAGGAGGAGAGAATCACCGTCCTCTAGTAGGGACAGGACAAGACACAGGCAATAGCAACTTGCCTCTGGGGGAGTAGGAGCCCTGGGACCCCAGGCGTGGCTCCTATGACCCATCTTTTGGTGTTCCTGAGCACCCAGCACAGAACCTACTCACAGAGGGTGGGTCAGTGGGCACACGTGAGGCAGCTCAGTGTACGTCTTACAAGAATTTTTAAAAGCAAGCTCTGGACCCAGATAAACCAGGTACAAATCCTTATTCTGTCACCTAGCATCTGGGTGACCTTGAGCGCATTTCTTGACTTCTCTGAGCTTCAGTTTTCTTCTCCAAAATGAGAAAAATAATGGAACCTACTTCACGAGCTCATAAAAAGATTAAGACAATCACTGTGCCCTGAGAGCTCTGAACACGCTACCTGCAACGGGGGAAAGAGCTCCGGAGGGGTTAACCATCCTCATTATAAGCAGTTCAATAATTCCTCCACCCAGGCTCATCCAGAGTTTAATAAAATCCAGCATGAAAAA
This sequence comes from Alouatta palliata, assembly GCA_004027835.1. NCBI lineage: Eukaryota > Metazoa > Chordata > Mammalia > Primates > Atelidae > Alouatta > Alouatta palliata. The sequence continues at coordinate 20,657 of PVKV010015717.1, forward strand.
GGAAATGAGTGTAGCTATAAAATGGCGATGCACACACCCCATGATCACTCACAATCGCCCTGAGCGCTAATGACCCTCAGGCTGCTGGGGAGATGAGACAGCCCTGGAGGCCATGCTGTTCCCAGATATAATGCCCCCTCCACCTCTTCCCTGCAAGGAAGCACGCGGGATGAGTGACAGTGACCTTATTAGACAGAGAACATTAAATCTACTCTACTTGATTTTTTTTTTTTTTTCTGAGACAGAGTCTTGCTCTGTAGCCCAGGCTGGAGTGTAGTGATGTGATCTCAGCTCACTGCGACCTCCACTTCCTGGGTTCAAGCGATTCTCCTGCCTCAGCCTCCCGAGTAGCTGGGATTACATGCATGCGCCACCACACCGGCTATTGTTTGTATTTTTCACCGTGTCGGCCAGGCTGGTCTCGAATTCCTGGCCTCAAGTGATCCGCCTGCCTTGGCCTCCCAAAGTGCTGGGATTACAGGTGTGAGCCACCGAACCTGGCTCTAATTTTTTTTAAAAGCAAATTACTCACAAGGGTTACTACATCAATGATTACGAGGGGCACATTACTGGAGCACACTTGCAACTGAATGGCATAGCAGGGCAGCAAGCAGACTGCGTTGCTAGTTAGGAGAAACAAGCCAAAAACTTGATGAACCCCGATAGTCAGGAAGAGCTTCCCACAGGAGGCAGCGCCTCCATGACGTTTGAAGTCAAGTAGAGAGGATCATGCCGTTCTGTTTTTATCTCAGCAAACAACTGGCAGATGGATTTGACTGAATGCATCCTATTTCACTACCTGCCAAGCCAGCCAGTGCTGCCTTTGTCCTCCCCAGGGACCTCAAGAGGGACCCACACTGCCAGGAGTTTCCGGAGCTCTGACCCTCACCTTCCCAAAACCATTACCAGGCTCTGTCACTCTCTCCTTATTGAGCCACCCAGAGGAAGGGGATTAAGGCGGAGAGAGAATTTGATCAATCCACAACTACCCTTTTGGAAATGTTTAAAAATGCAATCTAGTGACAGATCAAAGCTCTCTCCCGTTAACCCATGGGGTGCCCACTAGAAGGAGGAAAGGGCATGGAAGTGGTAGTGGCGGTTGTAGCAGCAGCAGCCCCAGCCTGCGTGCAGGCTCTGGGCTGGCTCTGTGGCAGGGAGCTTTGCAGTACATAATCCCATTTACTCTCACAACAGCTTCCAGGGAGATACTGCTATTGCCATTCCACAGATGAGAATGATGAGGATCCGAGCGGTTACATGGCTTGTCCAATGTCACACAGCTTAGGAGAGGCAGAGTTGAACTCTGGTTGTGCTTCACTTAATGTCAAAGTCCAAAAATGTGGGGTACAGAGAGGGGAGGACAGAGCATATGGGCAGAGAGAGGCAGAGAACCTGGAGGAGCAGGATTCTTTGCCTTTTTCATACAACAAGCTGAAAGCAAGCTTCCGCCTCCTTCTCGTGTGGGTTCTTTAATTGCAGAGGCTGCACAACAAAAACTATTTTCCAGACTCCCTTGCAGCTAGGGTTCTGGTTGCAAACTAGGCCCTACCAATTACGTAACTGATGTCCGGACCACATGACCGCCCCCCAACAACTCATAAACTCCCCTCAGGGGCTGGCCTGCCAGACTCCAGGAGCAGGAAGGATCAGGTGTTTCTCCAAGGAGCAGATAAGAGGCCTGAGAAGACAGTTTCAGCCTGGAAGTTCTTAGGAAGTGAGGGGTGAAGCGAGGACATTTAAGGAGGGCCAAAGAATGGACACATGGGAAGTGTCATTGTAGCTTGGTGAAGGTGACAAGCACAGGCTGTGTAGACAGACAATCTGGGCTTCAATCCTGGCACCACCACTGCCCATCTGGGTGACCTCAGGCAAGTTACTTAACCTCCCTTTGCCTCCAACACCCTCATCTTTAAAATGGGGATACTAGCACCTAATTCCACTATCATGGTAAGGCTGAAATGAAATAATGGATACAAAACACTTGTAACGGGGCCTGGTGCATGCAAGCACTTAAAGAATGTAACATACCACCATCGTAGGATAACGTCTGTTCATTAAGCTCCGACTCCGAACAGGGCATCCTGGCGACATCAAACATCTTTCTCAAGGCCTCCCTGCAAGGTAGGGATTGCCACTTCCATTGTACAAAAAGAAGCTTTGAGGGGTGTGCCTAACAAGTGGTGAGAGTAGGAGGTGACCCCAGACTCCACGGCTCCACGTTGCTCTCATTGCAGATGGAGGTGCCGATGCGTGACTGGGGGGCTCTCAGGAGACACACCTGAAGGGTAGCAAGCCCAGCAGGACTGGCCAGAGGGAAACTGACCCGAGATCACTGCAGGACTGGCCAGATCTTGGAGCAGCTTCCCTCTGGTCAGGTTTCACCACGTTGGCCAGAGAGAGAAGCTGATCCTCGATTGTTGCCCCTAAGAGCTGAGCTGATCCCGTGAAGAGCTCTGGACCTGGACTGGTCCCCTGCAGAGGTCCCAAATAGAGTCGAGGGAACAGACGTTTCTATCGTCACATCCATCATTGATCCTCAGGTACGTGAGCATCTGTGGCCCTGCCTCTGTCCCTGACCTCCTGGCTTCCCAGCCCCACACATCCTCAATCAGGAGCCAGGGGCCTGCCCCCAAACACTGGGTGAGCAAACGGGGCTTCTGTCACTTCTGGGAGCCCCAGTCCAGCCTCCTTCTAGGGCAGGAGTGAGCTGGCCTTGCAGTCCTGAGTCTAGGCAGTCTGGGAGAGGGGAATGGGCCCCCTCCTGAGAGGAGGAGCCTGTCTCCACCAGGCCTAAAGAAACCAATTACATTTGCATTTCATTTGGAGTTGACACAACTGCTGCCCAAGGGCTAACGACGGGCCAATTGATTACCAGAAACATATGTATCGAAGAGGAATCATTCATTAGGCAGGAGTTGCCTCAGATATCAAGCAGCTGTCGGCAGTTCCACCACTTCTGGCCTGTTGGAGTCTGGGGAGCTGCCAGGATGTCTTTGCTCAAGAAATGAGTCCCCAGGATGGGGCTCAGTGTCCCAGGTCTCACTCCTCAACTTCCTCTGTAAATAGGAATAATAGGGGCCAGCTGAGTTCACAGTAGGAGCCAGTCCAGGGAAGGAATAAGACACAGCTCCAGTCTCAGAGTACTCAGCAGACCTTGGGGAGAGCTTCACAGCGGCGGACACAGGGAGCCATGGAGGCTCAGAGGAGAAGATCCTCCTGGAGACTGGGATGGGATGAGGAAGTTCTTGGAAGGCTTCCAGGAAGAGGTGACATTTGAGCTGAGTCCTAAAGAGTGAGGAAGAGTTGGCCAGGCGATGAAGGGCATTTCAAACAGCAGGACCAGCATGGGCAAAAGCTTGGAGGCTAAAGAAAGTCTAGGACATTTGGGAAATTGAAAGAGACTTGTTTGGGCTGGAGCACAGGGTACATGTGAGTTGCTGCGGCGGAGGGGTCAGCAGGGGCCAGATTATAAAAGGTGCTGTGGACCAAAGGGAGTAGCTGGAGCCTTTGTCCCCTGGGCTGCTGCAGATGCATGACTGGGGGGCTCTCAGGAGACACATCTGAAGGGTAATGAGCCCAGCAGGACTGGCCAGAGGGAAACTGATCCAGGATCACTGCAGGACTGGCCAGATCTCGGAGCAGCTTCCCTCTGGTCAGGTTTCACTATGTTAGCCAGAGGGAGAAGCTGGTCCTCGATTGTTGCTCCTAAGAGCTGAGCTGATCCCGTGAAGAGCCCTGGACCTGGACTAGTCCCTACAGAGGTCCCAAATAGAGGCAAGGGAACAGACATTTGTATAGTCACATCTGTCATTGTCAGGAGGCCGTCCCCTGCAGGGAGGGGTGGGGTAGGGTGTGACATTGATCAAGACAGGTCTATAGGCCAAAAGCAATGCCCTGTGGGGGGCGCAGCTTTGAGCTGTCAGCAGCTTCTAATTCCAGAAGCCGGGGGTGGGTGCACGTCCTGGAAGAGGAAACCTGGGTGGACACTGCAGTGCCCATCACACCTTGTGTGACCTTGGAAAAGCTCCTTCTCCTCTCTGGATCTCAGGATCCACAACTGGAAAAATTAAAGTTTGGGACCTGTGGTAGCCAGAACAGTGGACCCCAAAAGATGTTGACATCTAATTCCTGGACTGTGTGAATAGATTACCTTCCATGGAAAGAGTTTTTGCAGATGTGGGTGAGTAAAGGACTTTGAGATGGGGGGATTGTCCTGGATTAGCTGGATGGGCCCAGTCTAATCATCCAAGTCCTTAAAAAGGAGACCTTTTTACCTCTGTGGAGATAGACATGGTCTTCCTGCCTTTCAAGATGAACAAACGGGAGTGATTCCAGGGATTCGAGTGGCCTCTAGAAGCTGGAGAAGGGAAGGAAACAGATTTTCCTCTAGAACCTCCAGAAAGATGTGAGCTGTGCTGACACCTTGATTTTAGCCCAGTGAAATCCACCTCAGGCTTCTGACCTTCAAAACAATAAGGAAATGCATTTGTGTTGCTTTCAGCCACTGTGGGAAGTAGAAAAGCTCCTTTATAAAGTTTCCTTTCTTGTTAAAAATTAGTGTGCTAATAACTTTGTTAAGCCCTATCCCATGTAGCTGTTAGACACGCCATGCTTACAGGCACATAGTACATTCTATGTCCCTGTACTTTAACCAAAGTATCTGTGCTGGACGTGCTCACAGGCATATGTCCCAGCTCTCCATTGCTTTTACCTGTTTAGAAAAGTTTTAAGTTGTTAGCCGATTGGGTTTTAGTTTAAATTGTGAGATCTGGCTCCAGCCAATGGAAATCAGACACAGCAGTAAGGACGACCCCCAAATGCATACGGGATAAATTTGTGTGTTTTCCTTTGTTCATTGTACTCTTGTGGCACAATGGCTAGCGAGGGTACTCTTCCTGCAGTCCAGGAAGTAAAAATTGTGTTGCTGAAAAATCCTTTGTCTCAGTGCTAACTTTTCTTTGCAGCACCGAGCATCTATTTCCAACAGCCACTAAGTTTGGGGTGATCTGTTATAGCAGCCATAGGAAGCTAATACTTAATCCAAGTCTAGGGGCAGCTGGTGAGATCTGATGGGCTGCAGACATGCACACAGACCCCAGACTTGCATCGCCTGTAGAATTTTCTTTGATGATGATTTTGTTCTGTGACTGTGTTGTCCAGTACACAGGCCACGTGTGGCTGTGAGCACTTGAAATGTGGCTAATGCATCTGAGCAACTGAATTTTTAATTTCCTTTGATATTAACTTAAATTGAAATAGTCACATATGGCCAGGTGGCTACTACCATCCTGGACAAAAAGTTCTATTAGATGGCGCAGCTTAGAGGCTGAGGACTGAGGTTCAGGGAAGAAACAGCCCCCAGCAGGAAGTCGGGGGTCCTCATCCTCCGTTCACTTTGAAGAGCCCAGATATCTGCAAAACAGCTCTCTTTCCTCCACTCCCTCCAGTGGTCTGGCTAATTGGATAAGGACTTCCCCATATCCTTGTGGCCCCCGAAGTCCTTTAGAGAGCCCTGCTCTCCTCTGCTGTGTGGACGTGGACACCTTGCCACCTTCAACACAAAGCTAAGTGTTGTCTGTCTGCAGTGGGGCTGTGGCAGTCAGTGGCGCTGTTGCCAGCAGACATCTCAGAGAAGACGAGGCTCAGGCACAGCTGCCCTGGCCCAGGGCTGTCGTCTGTGGTTTGGAGAAAACCGGGGCAGTTTCTCTTGGAGCTGGGCTGCAGATGACCTTCAGCTTCCAGCAGGGGCTCTGGATTTCTTGCAGCTAAAAGAATGTCCAGTGTTAGTAAGAAGCATCCTCATGTTCTCACAGTTATCTGGGGCTCCTAGGAGGTGAGAGCAGCTGGAAAGGACCTCAGGATACAACACCCTGAAAATCATCAAGATGACACCCTCAGAACGTCATTTTTGGGGGACATCAATAGTTTCAACAGATTTTTTTTTAAGATGGAGTCTTGCTCTGTCACCCAGGCTGGAATGCAGTGGCGCCATCTCAGCTCACTGCAACCTCCACCTCCTGGGTTCAAGCAATTCTCCTGCCTCAGCCTCCTGAGTAGCTGAGATTACAGGTGTGTACCACCTCGCCTGGCTAATTTTTGTATTTTTAGTAGAGACAGGGTTTCACCATGTTGGCCAGGCTGGTCTTGAACTCCTCACCCTCCTTGGCCTCCCAAAGTGTGAACCACTGCATCTGGCCTCAACAGATTTTTAAAGGGGTCTGGGACCCCCTAAAAAGTTAAGAAACACTCTCCTTCCTCATAGCCTGGGAGATTCCCCCTCTCTGCTCTCCAATCCCTCATCCCCCAGCTCTGCCTCCTAGAAATGTCTCCCCACCTGCTCCTGACCGTCTTTCTCTCCCTCCCCTCCCCCACCTGCTCCACCTGAGTCTGACTCTCCTCCCACTCCCAACAAGGCTCCTCAATTCTGGAGGAAAAAGCCAGGCATCCTTTGTACTTCTTGGGGCAGACAAAGCAGGGTGGGAAGGGGAGCACGTGTACAAACAGACTGATCTCCAGAAGAGAGGAATTACGCGAATTACAATTTGATTTTCCACTGTTAATGAAGCATGAACCCGTGTGATTGCATCTTGAAAAGATTTATAATTATTCATTGAATCTTGGAAGATAATTAAACTTCATTAAACGCAGACATG
>PVKV010015717.1:27409-45285 GCA_004027835.1 Alouatta palliata
AGGCAGGAGGAGGAGGATGAGGAAGAGGAGGAGGGAGGAAGGAGGAGGGAAGAGAAGGGAGAAGGAGGGAGGAAGAAGAGGAGGAGGGAGGAGGAGGAGGAGGAGGAGGAGGGAGAGCTGTCAGGGAAGAGTCTTGGCTAGAAATGCAGCCAATCTTGGGTCTTCCAGTTTCTCTCCCTACCCTTTAGGGACACCTCCTGGGGAACCTCCTCCCACCACCAACCTCCCCTATCCCTGCCCATCCCTTTCTGTCAGCAGAGGAGGAATACCGGGAAAAGTGGGGACAGCCTCTGCTGTCCTGCTCAGAATCCCTGCTGAGTTCAGGACACGGACCACAGAGGTGGCAGAGGAGGCTGGGAAGGGGAGGAAATGGGGGAGGAGAAAATGAAGGAAGAGTGGTGGGTCCCAAAGCACGTGTGGTGTGTGTGTGTGTGTGTGTGTGTGTGTGTGTGTGTGTGTGTGTGTTGTTTGCTTCATGAGATTACAAATCCTGCATCCCGGAAACCCTTTGGAAGGAGGAGGCTGCCAACCTGCTAACAGTGGTTACCTTGGTGGGGAGCAGAGAAAGGCTGGGATAAAGGAGGGAGAGAATTTCACTTTCTCTCCATAACATGCTGCTTTGGTGTTTGATCTCACAGTGGATCTAGATTCAGATACAACACGTGTCAGGCATGTGCCACACAGTGACGTGTCCCCCCCGTAGGATGATAGTACCGTATATTTACTTCCTTACATTCACATATGTTTCGATACACAGATCCCACGGTTACAGCTGCCGAGAGCATTCGGGACACATGCCATGCAGGTTTGCAGCCCGGGAGCAACTGGCTCTCCCACAGAGCGCAGGTGTGCAGTAGGCGACGCCGTTGAGTTGTGTGTAAATGCATTCTATGACATTCACACAACGACGGAATCACCTAGTGATGCATTTCTCAGGATGTGACCCTGTCATTAGCAATGCATGACTATAATTTAAAAAAAAATTAAATATATATGGCCAGGATCTGTTCAGCACACATTAATGGTTGAGGGCCAGGCTCTGAGCTAAGTGTGCTGGGGACAAAGACATGGCTCAGACTGTACTGGACCCTCCTTAGGGAGTGCACAGTAGTGTGCCCGTGTGTTTGTGTAGCACGTGCACACACACTTACACACACTGGTTGGGCTGGTTGTAAAGACTATCGTAGAGAGGCGGCCTTGCTTCTGCCTTCCTGGGTAGGGGGCACCCAGGCCCCTCACCCTTTATCTATTCCAGGCCAACCCTCCCCATCCTTTCGGGTTCCCTTCCCATCCCTCCACCTATCCTGATTCCTCTACCAGGCTTAAACCCACCCTCATGAATGATGCCACAAGACCCCTCCCCCTTGCCAGGCATACAACCCCACACTCATCCTCACCCTCCTCCCCGGTATCTCACTGTTTCCTGCCAAAATGACAGAAGGAAGGAATATTAATGAGGCTGCCCTCACCATGTCCTCCTCATTGAGCTGCTTTCTGGCAGGGAGGACGTCTTTCTAAGGACACTCTGGGAGTCATGTCCCAGCATGGAGCTGGCTCCGATTTCATGACAGGGCTAGGAGGTCACTGATGGGCCAGGTGGTTGAGGGGAAGTTAAAGATTGGGCAGGGCTGGGGGGAGTTGTATTCAAGGCAGGAGGATGGAAAGGTTGGTGGCAGGGGCTATCCCTTAGCACAGAGGCCAAGACCCCAGTCCTAAGCCAGATGGCTTAGTTTCCAATTATGGTTCTGCCGTCTTGTGACTGTGTATCCCAGGGCAAGTGATTTAACCTCTGCATGCCTGAGTTTCTTCATCATGGGTTAATACTACTGCCCCCTCATGCGGTTGGCAAGAGAAATCAATGAGACGATACATGCAGGGTACTGGGCACAGTGCCTGGCATGGCAGAAGACCTCAATAAATGGCAGGAGTTGTTGTGTTTGTGTACAGGCACGCCTTGCAGATTCAGCTCCAGACCGCTGCAACTGAGCAAAGATTGCAATAAGGCAAGCCATATACATTGTTTGCTTTCCCAGTGCATATACAGATTATGTTTACACTATACTGGAGTCTCTTAAGTGTGCAAGCACATTATGTCCAAAAAAACAACGTAGAGACCTTAACTTTAAAATATTGTATGGCTAATAAGTGCTACCCATCATCTGAGCCTTCAGTGAACCGTCATGTTTTTGCTGGTGAAGGGTCTTGCCTGGATGTTGGTAACTGTTGACTGATCAGGGTGGTGGTTGCTGAAGGTTGGGGTGTCTGGCAATTTCTTAAAATAAGACAACAATGAGGTTTGCTACACTGATTAAGTCTTCTTTTCATAAAAGATTTCTCTGTAGCATGTGATGCTGTTTGATAGCATTTTTCCCACAGTAGAACTCCTTTCAACATTGAAAACCCTGCTGCTGCCCTGTCAACTAAGTTTATGTAATATTCTAAATCCTCTGTTGTCATTTCAGCAATGTTCACAGTTCACAGTTCAGTGTTCGCAGCGTCTTCACCAGGAGTAGATCCAAGCGCAAGAAACCGCTTTCCTTCCTCAACCCTAAGAAGCAACTCCTCATCTGCTCAAGTTTGATCATAAGATTGCAGCAATTCAGTCACATCTTCAGGCTCGGCTTCTAATTCTAGTTCCCTTGCTATTTCCACCACATCTGCAGTTACTTCCTCCACTGAAAGCTTGAACCTCTCAAAGTCATCCATGAGGGTTGGAATTAACTTCTTTCAAACTCCTTTTAACGTGGATATTTTTACCTCCTCCCATCAATCACAAATGTTCGTAATGGCAAGTAGAATGGTGACTCCTTTCCAGAAGGTTTTCAGTTTACTTTGCCTAGATTCATCAGAGGAATCACCATCTATGGCAGCTTTAGCCTTACAAAGTGCATTTCTCAAATAATAAGACTTGAAAGTCAAAATTCTTCCTTGAGGCAAGTTTGCTGCAGAATGGGTGTTGTGTTCACAGGCATGAAAACAACATTCATCTCCCTGCACACCTCCATCAGAGGTCTTGGGTGACCAGGTGCATTGTCCATCAGCAGTAATATTTTGAAAGGAATCTTTTTTTCTGAGCAGTAGGTCTTAATAATGGGCTTAAAATATTCGGTTAAACCAGCTGGGTGTGGTGGCTCATGCCTGTAATCCCAGCACTTTGGGAGGCCGAGGCAGGTGGATCATTTGAGATCAGGAGTTCAAGACCAGCCTGGCCAACATGGTGAAATCCTGTCTCTACTAAAAATACAAAATTTAGCCAGGTGTGGTGGCACACGCCTGTAATCCCAGCTACTTGGGAGGCTGAGGCAGGTGAATCGCTTGAACCTGGGAGGTGGAGGTTGCAGTGAGCTGAAATCATGCCATTGCACTCTAGCCTGGGCAACGAGAGCAAAACTTCATCTCAAAAAAAAAAATTTCAGTAAACCATGCTGTAAACAGATGTGCTGTCATCCAGACTTTGTTCTTCCATTTATAGTGACCAAGCAGAGTAGATTTAGCATACTTCTGAAGAGCTCTAGTATTCTCAGAATGGGAAATGAACATTGGCTTCTACTTAAAGCCACCAGCTGCATTGGCCTCTAAAAAGAGAGCCAGCCTTGAAGCCTGGCATTGACCTCCTCTCTAGCTAGGAAGAAGTCCTAGATGGCATCTTCCTTCCAATAGGAGGCTGTTTCATCTGCATTGAACATCTGTTGTTTGGTGTAGCTAAGGATCATCACGCTTAGCATCATCAAGTATCTTAGCTGGAAGCCCAGCCCAGATTCAAGAAAAGGGTGTGAAGTGGAGATGCAGTTAACTGGGGGGCGACTAGCCTAACAGACCATCACAACCAAGGATATTAGCAAAAGGAGAAGTTGCTAGCGACCTTGGGAAGTCGAAGCTGCTTACAGTAGCTGGGACAAGCTGAAAGTCAGACTGAGAAGTAGAGAGGGCCCTCAAGAAGCTTCCTGAACGATTTCCACCAGCTCTGAGCCTATTTTTGGAATGAGCACTTGCGGAAACTGATCTCGTGAGGATGGACGTGTTTAGGGACACAGGGTTTTTGAGAGCAGCACCACCCCACTGGGGCACCCCCAAACTGTGGGAAAAGTGACACTTTCTTAATACCACCGGTTTTTAGTCAGGCCACAGTGAGAAGGAACAGCCCTAACAGGCCCCCTGCCAGGTTGAACCAGCTCATTTTGGTTTTAGCCAACCAGTAAGTTTTGCTAATGTTCTGCATTAAGTACCTTCTCCAAAGACATCTCTCTTTGCCTCATAGGTTGAATCATCATCATTTAGTGCAGATATTTCAATGAAAATATCATTGGTTGACTTTTGTAATGGTCATAAAATGCTATGGCATCTTTGCCGTAAAAAAAAAATAATCATCATCATCTAGCTGGATCTCCTGGGCAACTAGCTGCAGCTTCCCCGTCAGTACTTCCTGCCTCACTTTGCATTTTTATGTTATGGAGAGGTCTTCTTTCCTCAAACCTCATGATTCAACCTCTGATAGCTCCCAACTTTTCTTCTGCAGCTTCCTCACCTCTCTCAGCCTTCATAGAATTGAAGGGAGTTATGGTCCGGCTCTGGATAAGGCTTTGGCTTAAGGGAAGGCTGAGGCTGCTTTGATCTTCTATCCAGACTGTGAGCACTTTCTCCGAATCAGCAATAAGTCTGTTTTGTTTTCTTATGATTTGTGTGTTCCCTAGAGGAGTACTTTTAACTTTTTTCAGAAATTTTTCCTTTGCACTCACAGCCTGGTCGACTGTTTGGTGCAAGAGGCCTCACTTTTGGCTTTCAACATGCCTCCCTTGGCTTTCAACATGCCTTCCTCACTCAGCTAAATCACTTCTAGCTTTCGATATAAACTAGGAGATGTGTGACCCTTCCTTTCACTTGAGTACTTGGAGGCCACCATAGGGCTGCTCACTGGCCTAATTGCAATATTACTGTGTCTCTGAGAATAAGGAGGCCTAAAGAGAGAGACAAGGAGACACTGGGAACACACACAACATTTATTAAGTTTGCCATCTTATCTGGGCACAGTGTGTGGCACCCCAAAACAATCACAATATAAGGTCAGAGATCGTAGATCACCACAACAGAGAGAACAATAATGAAACATTTTCAGAGATTGTGAAGATCATAGAGAGACATGAAGTGAGCATATGCTGTTGGAAAAATGGCGCCCATGGAGTTGCTCAATGCAGGGCTGCCACAAGCCTTCAATTTGTTTAAAAAAAAAAAAAAAAGCCGGATGTGGTGGCTCACACCTGTAATCCCCAGCACTTTGGGAGACCGAAGAGGGCGGATCATGAGGTCAGGAGTTTGAGACCAGCCTGGCCAACATGGTGAAACCCTGTCTCTACTAAAAATGTAAAAATTAGCCAGGCGTGGTGGCATGTGCCTGTAGTCCCAGCTACCTGGGAGGCTGAGGTGGGAGAATCTCGAGGTTGCAGTGAGCCGAGATCGCAAGATCGCGCCACTACACTCCAGCCTGGCCAACAGAGCAAGACTCCCATCAAAAAAAAAAAAAAAAAAAAAAAAAAAAGGGCAATATCCACAAAGCCCAAGAAAGCAAAGTGCAATAAAACGAAGTGTGCCTGTAACTTGAATGATTTCTGCCAACGCCATCGAGTCGCATTTTAAGGGTCTTCATGGTGAGCTCCCCAAGGGGGAATGTGTCTTACGGAGCTCGACATCCTCTTTGGCTAACCCAAGATTTGGCCTCTAGTAGGTGCTCAAGGAAGTGTTTGTTACATGAATCAGTGAATGAATGAAGGATAAATAAAACGGGGCCCTACAGCTAAGTTCTGGAGATACTTTCCCAATATAGGACATCTGAAATTGCTGGATGAAGTATATAAAATGTTTCTGAATGCATGGATAGGCTTGTCCCAGTCTGAGAAGAAAATTAGTGAACTAGAAAAGACATAACTGGGAAAGTAAAGAAAACCTTCCAAGTTGCAAGAATGCAACTCCAGAGAAGTGAGGGAGTGAGCTGGCACTGAAGGCAGCACTTCCATGGGGGCATCTGGTCAGCGGAAAGCCTGGCGTTTAACACTGTTAGAACAGCAAGAGACAAAGTCTATGCCTGGGCAAGGTGGGAGGTGAGATTTGCCAACTGTATTAGTCCATTTTCATGCTGCTAATAAAGACATACCTGAGACTGGGCAATTTACAAAAGAAGGAGGAGTCTTGGATTTACATTTCCACGTAGCCAGGAGACCTCGTAATCATGGTGGAAGGAGGAGCAAGTCACTCATGAATGGCAGCAGACGAAAGGAGAGCTTGTGAAGGGAAATCACCATTTTTAAAAACCATCAAATCTTGTGAAACCCATTCACTATCACGAGGACAGCACGGGAAAGCCCCGCCCCCACGAATCAATCATCTCCCACTGGCTCCCTCCCCCAGCATGTGGGAATTACAGGAGCTAAGGTAAGATTTAAACGAAACTGTATCCCCAACCACACATAAACCAAGATCCTCCAAACATGAACTAGAAAAGCCTCCCTTGGTTCTGGTGGGAAGGGAAAAACAAAAACCAGAAAGAAAAAGTCTGCCTTCCTGAGAATCTTAACCACCAGCTTGCCCTTATGTGGGGCCAGAATTCATTCTACTTATGTGGCCTAAAAAACCACAAGCAGAAAATCAGCCCACCGTTCACAGCAGTACCTGGCAGAAATAGACACCAATCTTCTCTGAAGAAACAGCCGCTAAGTTCAGGCCTCCACGAATTCCTGTAGAAAACAAGTTTCAAGAAAATGCAAAGTGCACGGTAAAGAAAAAATCAAAACATACAGGCAACAAGCTACCGTAAGCAGAAGTCACCAAAACCAACAACCGCAAAACAGATGGGCACAGATGGCAAACGCTGAATTATCAGACATTGCATATAAAATAAATACACAAGCATTTTAAAATGCAAAAGTGGATATCGAAAGTATGGCAAAGGAAAATGAGAAGCTGAAAAATTACCAGGCTTATTTGAAAAGGAGTCCAATAAAATATCTAGAAAAGAGAAGTTTAACAATTGAAATTAGAAACTTCATGAATGAAACAGAAGATGAGATGGCTGAGAAGAGAATTAGCGAACTGGAAAAGACATAAAAATGCATTTCTTCCCTGGCGCAGTGGCTCATGCCTGTAATCCCAGCACTCTGGGAGGCCAAGGCAGGCAGATCACTTCAGGCCAGGAGTTCAAGACCAGCCTTGCCCACATGGTGAAACCGCCCTCCCCCGGCCGTTTCTACTAAAAATACAAAAAAAAAAAAAAAAGTACTATTTTAAAAATTTTTTCTCTGCTAAGAAAATACAAAAGGAAAAAGTAGCAGGGCGTGGTGGCAGACACCTGTAGTCCTAGCTACTCAGGAGGCTGAGGCAAAAGAATCACTTGAACCCAGGAGGTGGAGGTTTTAGTGAGCCAAGATCATGCCACTGCACTTCAGCCTGGTCAGAGCAAAACTCTGTCTCAAAAAATAAAAAATGAATACGTTTCTCAGAAGGCAGCAGAGGGAGACGAAGAAATGGAAAATGTAAAAGAGAGACTAAGAGAGGTGGGATGAAATGAGAAGCTTTAGCATGTGTCTAATCAGAGTTCCAGAAGGAGCTATCAGAGGCAACAGTGGAGAGTCAAATTCAAAGAGAGGATAGCTGAGAATCTTCCAGAACTATTACTCTAAACTTCAGAAAGCTCAGTGAATCCCAAGCAAGATAAATTAAAAGAGATCTCCACCTAAAAACACCATAGCGAAACCATGGAACATCGTAGACAAAGAGAAAACCTTTAAAGTAGCCAAAGATAAAAGAGAGATTACCTAAAAAGGAACGTCAGATAGATGGGTAGCAGAGTTCTCAGAGAAACTCTGGAAGCCAGGAGACAGTAGAATGGCACTTCAATAAGCCTAGAGAAAATCGCCGTCACCTGGGAATTCTATCTCTTCTGAAATTTGTTCAAGCCTGAGAGCAAAATAAAGACTGCTAGACAAACAAAAACTGTCAGAGTTTACAATCAAGATCCTCCCTAAAGGAACTTCTAAAGAATAAACTTCGGGAAAAAGAAGTGCAAGAAAGAATAGTAAACAAAAAAAATGGTAGGTAAGCCAGCTGCGATGGCTTACGCCTGTGATCCCAGCACTTTGGGAGGCCAAGGCGAGAGGTCTGCTGGAGCCTAGGAGTGTGAGTTCAGCCTGAGCAACATAAGAAGACATAGTCTCTTCAAAAATACAAAAACTTAGCCAGTTGTGGTGGTGTGTGCCTGTGGTCCCAGCTATTCAGGAGGCTGAGGTGGGAGGATCACTTGAGCCCAGGAGGTCAAGGCTGCAGTGAGCCATGATCGCACCACTGTACTCCAGCCTGGGTGACAGAGCAAGATCCTTCAAAAAAAAAAAAAAAAAAAAAAAAAAAGGTAGATAAGAATAGTATTAAACAAATAAGGACTATATAAAGTGTTTAATTTATGAAATTAAAGCAAACAACAAGAGAGAAGGAAAAGGGCAGTAGGCAGGAGTTGAGAGGGACATGACCAGAGAGAAAGCATTTTAAGGTCCTGGGATTGTGTGGGAGGAGAGTAAAGACAGAAATCATAGATGACAATTATAACCTAAATAGGCATGTTAAATTTTCCAGGGTAATTACAAGAGAATAGAAATAGCATGTATTCTAACTTCCAAATTAATAGGGAAAAAATAGAACGAGTGGGGGGAGAAAACCTTCAGTCAGTGCAATTGAAAGAAGAAAGGAGGGAGAAGAAAGGAAGGAAAGAGGGGCAAATCGGGACCAGAGAGTGAGCGGCACCTCCAAGGTCACCCAGCAAGTTAGAGGCGAAAAGAGGGCTGGGGTCCAAGTGTCCTGACTTTCACTCCAGTACATTTTCCTCAAAGCCATGCAGCCAGCCGGATGCGGTGACCCACGCCTGTAATTCCAGCAGTTAGGGAGGCCAGGAGTTTGAGACCGGCCTGGCCAACATAGCGAAACCCCGTCTCTACTAAAAATTAGCCGGGCCCTATAATCCCAGTTACTAGGGAGGCTGAGGCAGGAGAATCACTTGAACCCAGGATACAGAGTTTGCAGTGAGCCGAGATCACAAGACTGCACTCCAGCCTGGGTGCCAGAGAGAGACTCTGTCCTAAAAAAAAAAAAAAAAAAAAAAAAAAATGCAACCCCCTTCTATCTAAATGAGAATTATCAGAGCAGGAATGTAAACCCTGGCAGGTTTCCCAATGAAACGGCACTGCTTGGAAAGGTCTATGGCAATACATACTTTGATCAACAGACAAAAAGAGTAATAATTGTCTCATGACAAAATCACTGAAGTACGCACAGTGACCTACAATATAGGCAGCTCTGTTCTGAGCACGGCGTGTGTGATACTTCACTGGATATGTCTATGGCGACACCACCCTGAACGTGCCCGATCTTGGCTGGTACTTCACTGGATGCTTACGATGCTCACCTGTGAAGTGGGTGATGCTTATTTTGCAGATAAATGAGGTACCCAAGGGAAGGGCAAGAAACGCTCCCAGAGTCACACAGCTGGGAAGTGGCAATGCAGGGATTTGAACCAGACAGTGTGGTTCCCCAGCCTGCCTTCTTCATGCCGCCCTGAGTCACGGCTCTTGGCTGGACACTGGGCTGGGCCAAAGAATATCTGTATGCAGGAACAGGACTGTGGAAGCAGGCAATGTCCTGGAATGATCCTAATTACATTCTGGATCTAAAACAATAAATAAAACCACTATAAAGGGTGTTTTGGGTGCTAGGGGAAATTTGAATGTGAACTCAATATTAGATGATATTATTGTAACACCATTAAGTGTCTTGAATGCAATCATGGTATTATGGTTACATAGGATGATGTCTGTAAGAGACTGATGCTAAAGTTTGTAGGGTAGAAATGTGATGATGTTGGCAAGTTTTAAATGTTTCAAAGAAAGAAATATAAAAAGAGCAATAAAGTCTGGGCATAGTGGCTCACGCCTGTAATCCCAGCACTTTGGGAGGCTGAGGCAGGTGGATCGCCTGAGGTTGGGTGTTCCAGACCAGCCTGACCAACATGGAGAAACCTTGTCTCTACTAAAAATACAAAATTAGCCGGGCATGGTGGCGCATGCCTGTAATCCCAGCTACTCAGGAGGCTGAGGCACGAGCATCACTTGAACCCAGGAGGTGGAGGTTGCAGTGAGCCAGGATCGCACCATTGCACTCCAGCCTGGGCAACAAGAGCAAAACTCCATCTCAAAAAAAAAAAAAAAAAAAAAAAGCAATAAGGCAAATGTGGGACGGGTGCAGTGGCTCACGACTATAATCCCAGCACTTTGGGAGGCTGAGGTGGACAGATTACTTGAGCCCAGGAGTTTGATACCGTCCTGGGCAACATGGCGAGATTTCGTCTCAATAAAAAATACAACAATTAGCCAGGTGTGGTGGCTTGCACCTGTAGTTCCACCTGCTCAGGAGGCTGGGTTGGGAGGATCACTTCAGCCCAAGATGTCAAGGCTGCAGTGAGCTGTGACTGCCCCACTGCACTCCAGTCTGGCAAAGCACAACCCTGTCTCAAAAAATAATAATAACAAATAACAAATAAAAATAAGGCAAATGTGGAAAAGTGTTAATACTAGATAAAGAATAGATGTGGTGTTTATTGTTGTAGTCAGAGTCAGCATGGAAGGCACTTCCAAAGGGGTAGATAAAAGGGAAGCAAAGTGGTGAATGCAGTCAATTTACCGTCATTGTATTACTGTCTTAGCTTTTCAATAGCTTTGAAATAATTCAAAATAAAAAGCTAGAGCAATGAAACAACAATGAGATTCCACTACACACCTATCAGAACGGCCAAAATCCAGGACACTGACAACATCAAATGCTGGTGAGGATGTGGAGCAGCTAGAAAGCTCCTTCCTTGCTGGGTGGAAATGCACAACGGGACAGCCACCCTGGGGACAGCCACCCTGGGGACAGCCACCCTGGAGACAGGTTTGGTGGCTTCTGACAAAAGTCAGCATACTCTTACCACGGGATCCTTGGTATTTACCCAAATGAATTGAAAATTTATGACTGCATGAGAACCTGCACATGGATGTTTGCAGCAGCTTTATGCATGATTGCCGAAACTTGGGAAGCAACCAAAATGTCCCTCAGCAGGTGAATGGATGAATAAACCATGATACATCAGACAATGGAAAGTTACTCAGTGTTAGATAGAGGCTGGGTGTGGTGGCTGATGCCTGTAATCACAGCACTTTGGGAGGCCAAGGTGGGTGGATCGTCTGAGGTCGGGAGTTCGAGACCAGCCTGGCCAACATGGTGAAACCCTGTCTCTACCAAAAAATGCAAAAATTGGCCATGCGTGGTGGCACATGCCTGTCATCCCAGCTACTCGGGAGGCTGAAACAAGAGAATTGCTTGAACTTGGGAGGTGGAGGTTGCAGTGAGCCGAGATCGCACCACTGCACTCCAGCCTGGGTGACAGAGTGAGACTCCACATCAAAAATTTTTTAAAAAGAAATAATTGAGCTATCAAGTCATGAAAAGACATGGAGGAAACTTAACTGCGTATGACTAAATGAAAGAAGCAGTCTGAAGAGGATGTACCCTGCATGACTCCAATTATACAACATTGTAGAAAAGGGAAAACTGTGGAGACAAGAAGATCAGCCATGGCTAGGGGTATGGTGGGGAGAAATGAACAGGCAGAGCACAGAGGATTTCGGGGACAGTGAAACTGCTCTGGTGGTAGAACTGGTCATTATACACTTGTCCAAACCCACAGAACACCAAGAAGGAACCCTACTGTAAACCGTGGACTTTGGGTGAATATGATGAGTCCAGAGAGGCCCATCGATCACAGCAAGTGCACCACTCTGACGGGGTGTTGGTAACGGGGAGGCTATGAATCCATGGGGGCAGAGGGTATGTGGGAAGTCTCTGTACCTTCTGCTTAATTTTTCTGTGAACCTAAAATGCCTCATAAAAAAAATAAAGTTAAAGAAACCAAATTTTTTTTTTAAAAATCAGATCTAAGCTGGGCATGGTGACTTAATCCTGTAATTCCAGCACTCTGGGAGCCCAAGACAGGTGGATCACTTGAGGTCAGGAGTTCAAGATCAGCCTGGCCAACATGGTGAAATCCTGTTTCTACTAAAAATACAAAACTTAGCCAGGCATGGTGGCACGCCACCTGTAGTCCCACCTACTCGGGAGACTGAGGCACAAGAATTGCTTGAGCCCAGGAGGTGGAGGTTGCAGTGAGCCAAAATCAAGCCACTGCACTCCAGCCTCTGCAACAGAGCAACTCTGTTTCAAAAAAAAAAAAAAAAAAATCCAATCTAATATGTCCCTCCTCTACTTAAAACTCTTCATTAGGTCCAGGACACAAGAACATTCTCTGTTGCTTTACTAGACAAAGCCCCAAACCATGATGTCCATCAACAGCTTTGAGGATCTACAATTTGTGACATAACATGAAATAATAAGTAGCAACGAAAAGCAGTGAAAAAACAGTGAACTGCTACTGCTACACGAAGCAACATGGGTGGATTTTTTTTTTTTTTTTTAAGACGGGGTTTCACCATGTTGGTCAGGCTGGTCTTGAACTCCCGACCTCAGGTGATCCGCCCGCCTTGGCCTCCAAAGTGCCTGGATTACAGGCGTGAGCCACCGCGTCTGGCCAACATGGGTAGATTTTACTGGTAGCGAAGAGCAAAAGAAGGGAAGACTCACAAGTGTGCTTACTGGATGGCTCCAATTACATGAAGTTCAAGAAGAGAGAATGAGTCGACACTGATTATTTTGGGGAGTATCTATAAGCAACGGGCACTAGGGAACTTTCTGCAGTGCTATAAACGTTCTGTAGCTCACTGTGTGGTGGACATGGATGCCTGCATGTGAAAAAAATTATTAAACTAGACAAGATGTGTGTATTTTGTAAGTTATACCTCAAAAAAGGTAAGCGCACACACACACACACACACACACACACACACACACACAACCGTATACCCTTAAATCTTGGTTTCTTGGTGCCCTGGATAAGTTCTAAATTCCTTAACACTCAATTCCATTTCATTTAACTGAACACATGTTCAACATGCCAGGAGCAGCACGCAGAGTGGCCGTCCCACCTCTCCCTGCCGGCGTACGTGTTTGATAAATGTGTGTTGAAGCCACATGGAGACCTCAAGGGATGGAGACCTTGTGGGTACCCAGGCATCAGATGGGGTGGCATCCCTGCCTCCTGGGCTCCTTCCAGGCCCACTTTGGTGACTGTGGATGGCCACCTTGCAAGCATTACCCCCCCCCACCCAGGCCCCAGCAGCCACCCCACACCTCACTGCTGCGCACTTTACAGCCATTGTGAAACATAATGATTCTTACCCTGGAGAGAAATTGGTTTCCATCTTCTATTTTATTGCCTGAAAAAGGACATTTTTTACCTTCCACAGTCCGAAGCTGGCAGGAACAGGGCAATAAAACTCAGCACAGGCTTCCACTGAGATAGACAGTCCGGCAGGGGACCGCTGTGGTCCAAGCTGGTGGGGGAATAAACAAGAATTTGTGCCCATGTCACCACCCAACACCGGTGCCCAGTCTTCAACACCACCTGGGCAGCCTCAGGGCCGAAATGCCTGAGCCTTTGAACTTGCCTCTCCTCCAGCCTTCCTGTCTTCATTCAGACAAAGACTTCTTGCCTCAAGGGAGAACATGGGCCAGGCACAGTGGCTCATGCCTGTAGTCCCAGCACTTTGGGAGGCCAAGGTGGGCAGATCACCTGAGGTCAGGAGTTAGAGACCAGCCTGGCCAACATAGTAAAATCCTATCACTACTTAAAAAATATATATATATATATATATAGGCCGGGTGCGGTGGCTCACACCTGTAATCCCAGCACTTTGGAAAGCTGAGGCAGGTGGATCACGAGGTCAGGAGTTCGAAACCAGCCTGACCAACATGGTGAAACCCCATCTCTACTAAAAATACAAAACTATTTTTGTACTAAAAATACAAAACTCTCTACTAAAAATACAAAACTTAGTCAAGCGTGGTGGTGTGTACCTATAATCTCAGCTACTCGGGAAGCTGAGAGAAGAGAATTGCTTGAACCCGGGAGGCAGAGGTTGTGGTAAGCTGAGATCATATCACTGCACTCAGCCTGGGAGACAGAGCCAGACTCCATCTCAAAAAAAAAAAAAAAAAAAGAAAAGAGCCAGGTGTGGTGGTGTGCGCCTGTAATCCCAGCTACTTAGGAGGCTGAGGCAGGAGAATCACTTGAACCTGGGAGGCAGAGGTTGCAGTGAGCCGAGATCGCGCCACTGTGCTCCAGCCTGGGTGACCGAGTGAGAGTCTGTCTCAAAAAGAGAGAGAGATTGAGAATACAGTTGGTTCGTCAAGCACTTACTGGGAGGCTGCTAACGTTTCATTTCAGCAGCCCTAGGATGTAGAAGTGTGCATTATCCAATTCTACAGATGAGGGGACTGAGGTTCATGGAGGTTAGACATGCAGCTGGTGAGGAGCGAGCTGGAATGTGAACTGAGGTTTTCAGGAACCCAATCAATGCTTCTAGCCATGACTTCCCTCAATTCCTTTTGGTTTTTTGTTTGTTTGAGATAGAGTCTTGCTCTGTCACCCAGGTTGGAGTGCAGTGGCGCGATCTCAGTTCACTGCAGGCTCCACCTCCTGGGTTAAAGTGGTTCTCCTGCCTCAGCCTCCCAAGTAGCTGGGTTGACAGGGGCACACCACCATGCCTGGCTAATTTTTGTATTTTTAGTAGAGACGGGGTTTCCCCATGTTGGCCAGGCTGGTCTTGAACTCCTGACCTCAAGTGATCCACCTGCCTCAGCCTCCCAAAACTTCCCCTCAATTCTTAAAAATCTAGCCAGAGAGACCAGAGATACTTTGGGGCAGATGGGAGCAGATGCCCGCAGGGTGCCTCCTGATACTCAGGTGCAGGCCTGCCCCAGGCGTTCTGTTGTCTGTCTTTCCGGAGAGTTCTAGCTGTAATCTCTTTCCATCAGTTGCTGGGTGACTTGGATGCGCATGTTAGTGTCCCCAGAGAGGTTTCTGCCTTCACGTGTTTGCATGGTTAAAGACAGAATCAGGACTAGAACCCAAAGCCCCTGACTCTTGACCTACAATCATTCTTACCTACCATCTTGCCCCAGTGACCGCCTTCCAAATATTTACTATTATTCCTTTCTAAAACATTTGATAATGTATGGTTTAACCATTGCTTACCTTATTTATGTTGGTGCAAAAGTTATTGCCTGTTTTGCCTTTAAAAGCAATTGCCTAAACCGCAATAACTTTTGCACCAACCAAATAATAACATTGCTAGGTGTGGTGGCTCACGCCTGTGATCCCAGCACTTTGGGAGGCCGAGGCGGGCAGATCACCTGAGATGAGGAGTTTGAGACCAACCTGACCAACACGGAGAAACCCCATCTCTACTAAAAATACAAAATTAGCTGGGCCTGGTGGCACACACCTGTGATCCCAGCTACTTGGGAGGCGGAGGCAGGAGAATTGCTTGAATCCGGTAGGCGGAGGTTGCAGTGAGCCAAGATCGCACCACTGCACTCCGCCTGGGAGACAAGAGCGAAACTCCATCTCAATAATAATAATAATAATAAAAATAATAATAATAATGTCACGGAGTTGTGAAATGTGACACTCAGAAAATAAACCAGTCACATGGTACCACTGACTGTGTGATTCCATTTATGTGAAACATCCAGAACAGGACTTGGGGTGAACAGACCAGCGGGGGCGAGTGTGGAGGCAGGAGACCAGTTAGGAGGTCCAGTCGTTGCTCCCGCAGAGTCAGCGGCATCTCTGACCAGGGAAGAGGCAGCCTCATGGGGAAGAAGTTGGATTCTGATTATGTGAAGGTAGAGCCGCCAGGATTCCTTGAGGGACCGTGTGTGAGAGAGACAGGCGTCAAGGACAGCCCCAGGGCTTTAGAGCTGAGCCCCGGGACAGCTGTGGCGCAGTTCACTGAGCCTGAAGAGATGGGGGTGAGGGTGAAATGCTTAGGCTAGATCTGTGACATTTGGGAAACCGACTGAGCTTTCAAAAGAAAAGCCTGATCTAATATGTCCCTGTCTACTTAAAACTGTTCATTAGGTCCAGTGAAAGACACACAAGAACATTCTCTGTTGCTTTACTAGGCAAAGCCCCAAACTATCGTATCCATCAGCCTGGGGCAGAAGCCTCCAGGGTCCCTGATCCACACTCCCCCAGGACACCAGAAGGTGCAGGCCCTGGCCAGCGAAAGCACCCACTGAGACACGGACTGACGGATGCCAGTACAGAGGGAGCCATCTGTCCCTCCCCCACCTGTCAGGAGGAGACCAGGTGGCTGTCCTGGGAAGGAGGGCCCCAGTTGCCCGCTGGGCAGAAGCCCCGGAACAAGGTCTCTTCACGCCCACCCCAGCCGCTGGGCCTCTCCAGAAGCTTCTGAGAGGTTCCCCAGAGGCTGTGCAGCTGGAACAGAGATCCCTCTGGGCAGCTGAACTCACACAAGCCTCAGAGGAAGGGGTGCTGCTGCTGGGTTGGCTGCAGGAGGAAGGGGCCAGGCGCACACTTCCCGGGACGCCCAGAGCTGGCTTTGCACCCTCCAGGGCCGGGAAGGAGGATGCCAAGACATTGCCCGCTGGGTCCTGGGCCTGCCTGGGAGAGGAGGGCAGCCAGCGTCCAGTCAGGCATGGCATTTGAGGCTGTGGAAGGTGGATCCGTGCCATGGGACATGGAGCAGCAGTTCCCCGCCTGCTTCACCACCCGCTGCCCACCAGCCGGCCCATGCTAGAGCTGGGCTGCCCCGCTCCCACAGGCCCAAGGAGACTCTCAGGGACACACTCGGAGTACCGCAGACTGGAGCCCTCTCTCTCAGGGGCAGACACTGTTCATTCATACATGCACTCATTCGCAAATACTCCTTTTTTTTTTTTTTTTTTTGAGACAGAGTTTCACTCTGTCGCCCAGGCTGGAGTGCAATGGCAGGATCTTGGCTCACTCCACCTCCTCGATTCAAGTGATTCTCCTGCCTCAGCCTCCTGAGTAGCTGGGGTGACAGGCGTGTGCCACCACGCCCGGCTACTTTTTGTATTTTTAGTAGAGACGGGGTTTCGCCATGTTGCCCAGGCTGGTCTCAAACTCCTGACCTCAAGTGATCCACCTGCCTCGGCCACTCAAAGGGCTGGGAATTACAGGCGTGAGCCACCATGCCCGGCCCCACAAATATTTTTGAGTGCCCACGAAGCAGTCACTGCAGGCATGTGGGATCCATGTGTGAACAAAACAGACAAAATAATCCCAATGTGGGGGCAGGGCGGGGGGAAACAGGCAATAATAATCACATAATAAATGAGTAAATTATCCCGTGGTTGGGTGAGGGGTCGGGAACAAAGAGACAAAGGCGGGAGAGTTAGGAGGGTGGAAGTGAAGTGCGAAGCGAAGCTGTCTTCATGATCGGGAGGGGAGGGGAGGCCTCTCTGAGAAGGCGACATTTGCATGAAGACTTGAAGGAGCTGAGGAGTGAGGAGGCGAGTCCCCAGGCCAGTGATGCCAAGCTCCCTCGCCTCCTGCCCTCCCCGCCCTCCCCTAAGGGGCCCATGTTCTCCTCCCCTCTGCCCGTCTCTGCCCCTTCACCCCTCCCTGCCCCACTCCCCATACCCTCCTATTTCCCTAGGCCCTTTCTTTTCTCTTTCCTCCCTTTACCTCCTTCTTTTCCCTGTCCCTCTTATTGGGAGACAGAGAAGCCAGATGGAAATCATAACGGAACGATAAGGGAGGAGGCCAGGTGCAGTGGCTCACACCTGTAATCCCAGCACTTTGGGAGGCCAAGGCAGGTGGATTGCTTGAGGTCAGGAGTTCAAAACCAGCCTGACCAACATGG